>JAANIC010001623.1:1810549-1837807 GCA_017607545.1 Acromyrmex charruanus
TTTTCTTCGCGCTGATTGGATTATACTTTTAGATCTAAAAGAATGATCCTATTTCAGCAAACAATCATAAAACTCAATACATATAAGAATGAAGCTGAGAGCCAATATAATGAATCTGTTACAATATTCAAGACAATATCCTTGTTATATTTTGCTATTAAGTTTTGTCAGTGATTTTTCTACTTCCGTTTACAATTTTTATCTTGAATATGGTAACAGATATATTATGTAGGCTCTTAGCTCTTTTCTTATATGTATTGAATATTAATCATTCGTGCCGTTTTCTTATAGTTTTAATCATAAAACTGTTGTGTTCTGCTGAACTCAGCCACTGTATAGTTCGACACGATTGGGGCGTCTTTATTGCGATAACGAGATAGCAAAAGCGCTATGTCTATTCGACTTGCTTACACTTTCAACATCTCCACTTTCTCTCTTTTCAGCGTCAAATAGGTATCTATCTCATTTTAAGAGTAAAAAGTGTAAAAAAGTGTGAGCAAATCGAACAGATCAATTGAGAATTTCTAGCGAGTGAACAGTGGATTATGAACATTATGAACACAATTTGGATTTTATCAAATCGGAAATGTTATAAGTATTGCACACGATTTAGTGATTCTCTTCTATGCTATTAGCCAAGTTATACAAAGACATTCGAACGCTCATCATTATCTCATGTCTGAACAGGGCCGAAAAACTTAACTTGCTCTTGGGTGTGGAATATTTGACTGACAAAAGGGGGGAGTTCAAAATGACTACCTTGTTCTTATTTATTATTTATTTTGTGCTTTTTATTATGTCCCTTTTTTTACATTTGCGAATTGCGTCGATTTATCTAACAGTCGGTAAGGTATCATTTTGGCCGTAATTTGTAATAATTGATCAATTTCATTCGAATAATTATTCCCCTCTCATTCAATTGTAAGACAGTAATGCTCGATTATGATTAAACTGTCAGACAACGGCATACGGAACACGAATGAAGAATAACGATTTTAATCAATCAAAAATCGAATACATAAAAATTCACGATTTCTGACAAGTTGATCTCATTATTTCTTATTTCGTATTCCTTATTCCGTTTTCTTGCTATTGTGGGAAGCCTCTTACGACCAGTGTAAATGATTCCTGAAAGTTAAATCTCTCTTTTACGGACAGTTGTGCTGCCATTCCAAATATCGGTTGATATCCGCGCACAATATGTTAGAAAGTTCACAATTGATTTTTAATCCAATTTTTGGATTCCTTTAAGATAAATTTCCGTACTGAGTAAAATTTTGAGTATGGAGTGCTCTATGATTCCACACTATAGCTGTCGGGCTTGTGTCTAAATTATTTGTTAGAACGGGGGAGAGTCGCGAGACGGATTTTCTGGAGGATTTGGTAACAGCTAACTCGCGATTATGGCTGTTTTCGGATTACTCTCTGATATATCAAACTTTTTATTATGAAGTGTATAATATATTTATAGAGTGTATAATATAGTTCTAATATAGTATATAATATAGTATATAATATAATTATGGTGTTATAATATAGTGTATAAAATAGTTTCACACATTTTATTGGACCAGTTAATTTCAGCATTAGAAGATAATAATAAAAGAAAAGTCTCTAGAGACACGAAATTTTCGATGTGATTGTTCAGTGAAGAATTGCAACAGTATACCGTGTGTTGCATCAACATATTGGTCAACAGTTGGCTAGATTATTTTATACATGATCGAATAAATTTATGGATTAATTAGCCCAGAGAAATGATAATTTAATCGACATCGAATCAAATTTGCGTCGATTTCAGTATCATTTCTCATTAGGTTAATCAATCTATTAAATTTTAATATGTAATACCTTCTAGAAAAAATTTTACATTTATAAAATAATCTAACCAATTGATCAATATGTTGTAAGTAATCGAATCGATGTTAATTTGATATCAATTTCATTGTCATTTCTCACTGGGAGGTACATACGTAAAATTGATCGATTGATTACATTTTAAAAAGATAATGCATTCTCTAATAGATTCACATTTATTAAGTAACCATCACTTGACCAATAAGTTGATGCAACACATGATAATAGTGTCTTTTGGTACTGTTAAATCCTTTTTTTATTATCTCGTAAACGCCATCGAACATATTGTGCTCCTTGTGTCCTTCCAAAAAATGTCTCATATATAATTTTATATAATTAAAATTATATACAATTATATAAAATGATATAAAATGATAACTTCATTGTGTTTCACTGTCAGATCATATTTTACTAACGCAGTTTTGTTTATATCAATAGCCAAGGAAGTGACTAAAAATTAGTTTCTTGATTCTTCTTCACATTATAGTATTGTTGATTAATTTTGATTTTAATTAAATACCATTTGCTGTTAATATTATTGATACTATAACGTAATCTACGCCGTGAATTGCACCGTTATTATTTGATATGCAAATCAGTGAGCGTTATTTGACTTACTTTTTTATTCTATAATTTTATTTATTATATTGTTTGCATTATATTTGATTCAAAAGACGAATAATATCGCACATGTTACATATTGGTATATAAATACACGTTCAGTTAAATAAAGAAATATACTTTTTTACTTAAACCAACCATACTATGTATCTGTAACGTTTCCTCACATTCTTCCCTTAGATTTGCCGCGGTGTTGAGAAGCGAACTGATAAATGAGAAAGGCTGAATTTTCAGCGAGAGAGCTAAACATACGATTTTTCACAAACTCGCATTAAATAAAAAATCGACTTCCAGGATTGACTATTACATCGTATTGAATGTAAATCTCAGATTGAAAAACGCGTTACTTGATATATCGTTATCATTACCTAAGTAATAAAATTATAATAGCTCTAATTTTCGTATTTTATAGCTGTTACGGCAACATAGTTATATATTTTCGGTACGATAACGAATTATTTTACTCGCTATTTGCACTTTGAATTCATTTGTGACATAATTTGTAATGTCTTTGATTTGCATTTTTTGACTAATATTTATAATTCTATTGTTATATATTTAAGACGATTAATTTTTCCATTTAATCCAATTCCAAAACATCCTTATGTGCATTTTCATTTTTAATTTTTATCACACAACTCATAATCAAAATTTTTAGACTATAGTATTAATTAAAGTAACAAAAGTTGTTCTTTCAAAAATCAAAAGATGAGACATCCGAAGAAAAAAATTAACAGTAAAGATAAAATAAAAGAAGTAACTGCATCTTACCTTCTTAATGACAGACACAGATATTCAATAAACAATAATAAATTATTTTATCTATCTTATCATTTTCTTCTCTTTAGAAGAATAAAGCAATCTAATTATTATTTTAGTGATCGGCAAGTATAATAAAAATTAATATCACACTGTATTAGTTGTAAGTATCAGGCTGGACACGGAAAAAACCCGTGAAACACATAATCTTTATATAGAAAACATCATTGTAGAAGTTTCAGGAATATTATAATAAAAATTATGGATTCAGGAGATCGGATGTGTAAAAGGAAACACAAACAATAATACATTAGAATATAGGCTTTCTTTCATTTAATTAGAAATATTTGAAAGTAAGAGTGTATATAGAGTGTATATAACAATTAGAAAAAAATATTTTTTGATATTTCATGATATGAATGTTTTTATTCTTTGTTTGTATCTAAGTCTGAATAAACAGTTTTGCTACAGTCTTTAACCATCAAGTACCATAAAAAGATTTCGTTATATTATCTAACTTTCCTTGATAAAACATAGTTTTTTACAGTATTTTTAAAATTGTGCGAAGATAAGTAGTGCTAGTAATACTAAAATTGTGCAATAGTAATTAGTGTTTTAGCTACCAATGGTACCTGATGAATGTTAATAACATATAAAAATAAGTACAATAGAGAAAGTAATTGGTAGGTAAAAATTATCTCTAAATTTTTGGAATGGAATCTAACTGTAAAGAATGAAAATTGAGTGAGTCTTAAAAAAGAGTGTCACAATTTTTAATCTTTAAAAGTGAGATTTCACTCTTCACACTAAGATTTTACTCTAAAAGTTTTATAGTATGTAAACGGATGAGAAATACACTACGTTACAATAAAAAATACAGTACATTGAAATGATGAAATATTAATTTTGGTTACGTATAAAATGATTTCATTTAAATTTAATTAAATTTAAAGTCATTTAAATTTCAATTAAAAATTTCAAAGATAATTGATTATGTGATATGTTTCTAAACATACAACAGTCTATCAAAAAGTAATGTGTTGTTCTACTGTCAATCAAAGATGTTTATTTTATTAGGTCGTTTAATTAGTGGCTGCATTTGTCGTGATATTTCTTAAAACTGCGTCATATTTACATTATTTTTATTTTTTTCTCCATTACTTTAATTCCTTTCAGTGCTAAACGACCATCTCGTCTATTTTATATATGTATCATACTGTCTTTATTTTATATTGTTCGCAGAAGGTAAATGACGTATGTAAAATTTATAGTGATACATAAAATGTCATTGTTCAAATTGACACATGGAATTTCTTGTTTTTTTTTCAGTATATTAAAAATAGATAAGTTTTTATTCTTAATATGAAATAAATCCGAAAGGATTTCTGAAAATTGCTTATTTTTGAAAATAACCTATATCAAAATGATGATATAAAAATAAATTAATGATACTAATTAAAAATTACAAAGAGAAAAAAATTACCCCTTTAACCGTGAATAAATGACCAGAAGTGACATTTAGTTACAAACAAATCATCTACTTAATATCAACTAAATATCATATATTAGCGCATATGTTTTATGAATAATGTGATCATTATATAAAGAAGTTAATTAAATTAATAAATAAATTTAAAAAACGTTGTATAAAAACTGTACTACTTATAAAGTATATACTATTTATAGACATTAAATAATGTGTATATTATTTATATAATAATTTATTCACAAATACATCTATACGCATATATGTATATTTAAAATGTATGATATTAATAGTAAATGATGTAAAATAAATTTTTATGTAACATAAAGTTATATAAAAATTTTTATAAGTAATAATTAAATACTTAACGTACATCATAATTAATACAGCTTTAAGTGTATATACCTGGACATATTTGTCTTATATTTGCATTACAAAGGAAGTTAACAATTTATTTAAATTTAATTATCACTTGGTATTCGATTCAGGTGTAATGGTTCATTTAACGTATTTTTATTAGTGATGTTGTTAATTTTTATATCTTGAACTTGAACTTATATTTTATTTTTGTTACATTGACCAAAAATATATTTTATACGTTTATATATTCAATACCTCTTAAAAGAATCCTAAAACCGATTAATCGTAATGTAAGTAGAACTTATATACAAACGATTTATGTATCACTGACGCATCTGTATGTACAGAATAGTATGTAGTACATAGATATCTTACATCTCTGCACATAGAAACATAATTTTCATAAAAGAATAATTTCAATTATACGTAAAAATCCAATTTTAAGAGCTCCACATTGTATCTTCGTGACAACTAGTAGTCTGTAGATCACAGTTCTGTAAGTACAAATGGCATAGCTTTTATCTGAAGCAAATGCTGATATAGCAGCTCTAGATCGCCATACTAATAAATAGTAAATCGCTATAAATAAGAAATTGTAATAAATACCACAATTTTTTAACTTGTATGTTCTCGCCATAAAAACTCTGTAAAACTCATAGACAAGTATTAATACGTATAGATTAATTGTGACAAAAAATTCTCAAATTTATAAAAAAGAAAAGTAATTGTCATACGAGAATTACGGTATTGTCGGTATTATTAACGGCTATTGGATCCTTAAGAGGCGGATCTTAAATGGTCTTCTGTTTATCGGTTGAACGTAATAATTTTCGTAGAAGGATATCGTACAATACAATAACTTTTATCGCATTTGAGAATCCTTTAAAATTAAAGTATATGTATTAGTATGTATCTGCAACTTGAAGTTTATGTCACGAACAACAATTTTTTAAATTGTTATACTGTTCAAACATTTTTTAAATCTGAGTAATGTCTAGACTTTTCAAGTTTGTCGCAATATTTGTTTGATGCAAAAGCTTCGGAATTTGTACGTACAAAATTGAAAGTTACAAACTAATAAAGTAATTAGAAGAATATCATTGTTGAAATTAGATTTACATGTAATTAAAACGATATCGCTTTACAAAAATTTATGTATATATGTGCGTACGGCATTGAATTGCAGTATATAAGAATGAGTCAATGCGTCACATTTTATCAGTAAAATAGCAATTTCCTTCAGAGTTCATTTTTTAAAATTAAGAACTCATTAAAAAATAGATTTGTATGTACTATAACGCAGTATCAATTATTCTTTTTTCAGAAGATCAAAGGTTATTTCGCACTCACGATCAGGAGAGTAGAAATTATGAGTATCATCTGATGATTGACCAAGTAATACTTGAAGTTCTTCCATTTCACGTGCTTCTCTAATGGGAACTTCTTCTCGAACGGGAACTTCTTCTCCAACGGGAAGTTCTTCTCCAACGGGAAGTTCTTCTCTACCGGCAACTTCTTCTGTATCGTATAACGGCTTGAATTCGGCGGGAAGTTTTATATTATCTATAATATTTTCAACACTTTCAAGAGGACTATTCGCAATATATTCTGATGGTTCTGAAGTCTTCGTTGCGGATCTGTATATATATTGTGATAAAAAAAATTAAAATTATAAAATGTAATATAGTATTTAATAATTATATTACTTGATAATTATATAAAAAGTCTCATCTCTTCAATCTAAATATACGCTTAGAATAGCAAAAATCTGTAGTAACTTATGAATTGTTAAATTAAATACTTATATTTGTGGTTTTGTATACATGAAAGTATAAAACTGTCCCAAATTTATTGTTAGGATATATGATATTATAATAATTAAAAAGGAAAAAAGGCTACAAGTCTAAAAACAATCAACTTAAAATGACGAACTGTATAAATAGTTAAAAAATTAAATAAAACATGTCATGAAATTAAAAAGGTAAATTATAATTTGACAATCAGAAGGTGAACAAAACAAACGATCGATCCTTGTTGGATCATTTTTAATGTGAACATATAAATTAATAATAGAAATGTAACGTAGATAAAACATAAGAAATTAAATAAAATTCGCATTCGGACGCAATATTAACTATAAAACTCGCTCCAAATTGAGAGGAAATCAAACAAACGATTATAGTTGACACAAATGTGCTCCTCCGAACCGTGCGTGTGTATAAGGACGAACATGTTTCTGTTAGCAAGTATAAATTATAATAGTAAATTAACGACGGAAGTAAATAAAAATAATAAGAAAAGTACAAATCGAATCGCAAACAATAAAAAGAAAGGTACAAAACAAGCCGCAAGTAATAAGTTAAAATTAAAAGAAAGAGGCAAAAATTATCTATGATATTATAAGACAAGCACATAAGAAATAATAATGACGATAGAAA
This sequence comes from Acromyrmex charruanus, assembly GCA_017607545.1. NCBI lineage: Eukaryota > Metazoa > Arthropoda > Insecta > Hymenoptera > Formicidae > Acromyrmex > Acromyrmex charruanus. The sequence goes on from JAANIC010001623.1 coordinate 1,818,071, forward strand.
AAGAGTAAAATGCCGACATTCATTGTATATGTATAATGAGTTTAAACTTATTTTATGTTGATCGTTTTTAGGTTCGTAGCCCTTTTTCCTTTTTAATTATTGTAATTTATTGAGCCTTATTATTTTTATAATTTAATATGATATTATGTTATATGCGAAATAAAGATACAATGGTACATAAAAAGAATTTTTTTGGGAATTTATCTTATATATATGACATTCTTCGAACAACTTCATATTTCGAAAAGCTTTATGTTAATCTCTGTCTCATTCACTAATAAGACTATCAATAAAATATAAAATGAATGTAATTAATTTTACTGAAGTGCAGGATATAATCTTTGAAACATTGCATTGTATTATAAATATTTAAAACAATGTACCAACTATCATTTTTTCGGAATAAATTTTAAGATCGAATTCGTTCTTGAAGGCACATTTAATCATAAAATATGTGAGTATGCATAAATATAAACTTCATTTCCTAAAATATTATAAATAAGAAAAAAACAAGTTAAATATAAATATATATGTCAGTTCCTCAAAAATTAAACTATATCTGGATTAATAGGATAAAATCATAAAAATAAGCTTAATGAAAGCAATTTACCAAAGCGAGTGCATTACGCATTGCATGCAATAATCGACAATTAAACAACATGTAATTATATTATTTATGAATATGCACTAAATGAGAAAACAAATTTGATCACACATGAATATCTACCAGTGACAGAAGAAGTACCTTTTTTTCCAGTTAATGCAAATACAGATAAACTGAATATGAAAAATGTTTGTAAATAAGTATGGCTGCACAAACTATAATAACATCTTATACATATAGTATCGTATAAAATATTATAGAACATATAAAATAGTATAACAAAATTGGTGAAGTAATCTGCCAGTAATTGGTTATTATATAAATATTAATGAAATGCTTAATAAATAAGTGTCATACACAACATCATATAGATTATATTTGAATACTGATTCGAAAGATCTATTAGCATGAATTTAAATTAATTTAAAGTGAATAATTACTCGTTAGGAACACATGTTCTATCCGTGTCATCGGTCAAATTAGAAGCTATTGGTATTGAAGCTTCTTGACATTCCACATCTTCCACAATCATACTGCCGCTTGCACTGGTACTTTCGCCATACATATAAGTATCTTCGTAAATAACTTCGTCTGGATCGAAGATTGCATGTCTATATAAGGAGTGACGATAAAAGTAAGAAACACGATAATGATATGAATTGTGCACAGAACTCCGTAAAAAAATTCCTATATTATTTCTCTTAGTAGTTAAAAATATACTTATTGTATACTTACTCTCTGTGTGAAGCAAGATGACCCACTAAATGATCTATTTTTTTACTTTTACATAGTTTACTACATATATTGCACTGTACTTTGCCAGATGATGTTAGAGTCAAATAATCCCATGCCCAATGAACGTTACGATCTGTCTTTTGTTCTTCTGTTAATAATTCCGGATGGTATATGGTCAAGTGCACGAGTAATTTATGATAGTTGCCTCTATAATTTATTTTTGTCAAACAATATATACAAATTGCGGAATATTCCTCTTTTGATGGTTTGTAATGTTTACGCAGATATTGACGAACTCGGACATTGAATACTCGGATCTTGTTGCCTCTTAATTGCTGGTCCGCCATTATAATTGCGCGTTTTGTATTACGGAATTTTAAAGCGTTTAATCGGACTTAATCACTGAAGGTATAGAAACGATATGAAGAAGCATAAACTGCAGAAGGTCAAAAACAGAAGTATCATTCTTTCACGGAATATAAATATTGGTACATGTCTAGTTTGAATATGTCTCTTCAGTGCTGTGTTTTTGTCACGTTTCGGATTATACGAAATCTTAGCGGGGCGAGGGACGTGGAGTGCCGGGCTCCGTTTTGTGTTAATATTTCTGTTACACACGCGTAAGGTGAGAGGGGATATGAAAATCAGGACCAAGCGATATTTCTTTGGTGAGGAATCGCCTTTGTGGGACAGAGAATGCTCGCGGAAATATAAGAAGAAATGAAAATAAAGATTGGGCGAGTTCAAGACAGCAAAGCGGCTAGTCATGCTTACCGAACGATTGTATATGATTGTTTAAGTCTATAAGTAACAACCAATTATGTTCCATTTGCTCGGCGAGCAGGCTAGCCGGTTTGTCAACTTGAACGCGCTCAATGACTGCGTTTAGCAGAACGTTTATTGTGCAATTATTCAAAGTTTTCTTCGCGCTGATTGGATTATACTTTTAGATCTAAAAGAATGATCCTATTTCAGCAAACAATCATAAAACTCAATACATATAAGAATGAAGCTGAGAGCCAATATAATGAATCTGTTACAATATTCAAGACAATATCCTTGTTATATTTTGCTATTAAGTTTTTTCAGCGATTTTTCTACTTCCGTTTATAATTTTTATCTTGAATATTGTACCAGATATATTATATAGGCTCTTAGCTTTTTTCTTATATATATTGAATATTAATCATTCGAGCCGTTTTCTTATAGTTTTAATCATAAAACTGTTGTATTGTGTTGAACTTAGCCATTATGTGGTGCGATACGATTGAGGCGTCTTTATTGCGATAACGAGATAGCAAAAACGCTGTCTATTCGACTTGCTTATACTTTTAACATCTCCACTTTCTCTCTTTTCAGCGTCTCATTTTAAGTGTAAAAAGTGTAAAAAAGTGTGAGCAATTCGAACACACCAATTGAGAGTTTCTAGCGTGTGAAAAGTGGATACATTGAATCCTGCAGAACGGCCGACATTATGAACGCAACTTGGATCTTATCAAATCGGAAATTTTATAGGTATTGCACACGATTTTGTGATTCCCTTCTATGCTATTAGACAAGTTATATAAAGACATTCGAACGCTCATCATTGTCTCATGTCTGAACAGGGCCGAAAAACTTAACTTGCTCGTGGGTGTGGAATATTTGACTGACAAAAGGGGAGTTCAAAATGACTACCTTGTACTTATTTATTATTGATTTTGTGCTTTTTATTACATTTTTGTCCCTTTTTTTTACATTTGCGAATTGCGTTGATTTATTTAATAGTCAGTAAGATATCATTTTGGCCAATTTGTAATAATTGATCAATTTCATTCGATTATTCCTCTTTCATTCAACTGTAAGGCAATAATGCTCGACTATGATTAAAGTGTCAGACAACGGCATACGAAACACGAATGAAGAATAACGATTTTAATCAAACAAAAATCGAATACATAAAAATTCACGATTTCTGACAAGTTGATCTCATTATTTCTTATTTCGTATTCCTTATTCCGTATTCCTGCTATTGTGGGAAGCCTCTTACGACCAGTGTAAATGATTCCTGAAAGTCAAATCTCTGTTTTACGGACAGTTGTACTGCCATTCCAAATATCGGTCGGGATCCGCGCACAATATGTTAGAAAGTTCACAATTGATTTTTAATTCAATTTTTGGATTCCTTTAAGATAAATTTCCGTACTGAATAAAATTTTGAGTATGGAGTGCTCTATGATTCCACACTATAGTTACCGGGCTTGTGTCTAAAATCATTTGTTAGAATGGGGGAGAGTCGCGACACGGATTTTCTGGAGGATTTGATAACAGCTAACTCGAGATTATGACCGTTTTTATATTACTCTCTGATATATCAAACTTTTCATTATGGAGTGTATAATATATTTATAGAGTGTATAATGTAGTTCTAATATAGCGTATAAATAGTGTATAATATAGTTATGGTGTTATAATATAGTGTATAATATAGTTTCACACATTTTACTGGACACTAGTTTATTACAACACTAGAAAATAATAATATAGGAAAAATCTCTAGAGATACGAAATTTTCGATGTGATTGTCAGTGAACAATTGCAACAGTATACCGTTCGTTGCATCAACGTATTGGTCAACAGTTGGCTAGATTATTTTATACATGTATCGAATAAATTTGTGAGAAATGATAATGTAATCGACATCGAATCGAATTGTTGTCGATTCCACTATCATTTCTGATTAGGTTAATCAATCTATTAATTTTTAATATGTAATACCTTCTAGGAAAGATTTTACATTTATAAAATAATCTATCCAATTGATCAATATGTTGTAAGTCATCGAATCAATAAAGATGTTAATTTGATATCAATTTCGTTGTCATTTCTCACTGGGAGGTACATACGTAAAATTGATCGACTGATTACATTTTAAAAAGGTAATTCTTTTTCTAATAGATTTTATATTGCTTAAGTAACCATCACTTGACCAATAAGTTGATGCAACACATGGTAATAGTGTCTTTTGGTACTGTTAAATCGCTTTTTTTGTTGTCTGTAAACGCCATCGAACATATTGTGCTCCTTGTATCTTTTGAAAAAATGTCTCATATATAATTTTATATAATTAAAATTATATATAATTATTTAAAATGATATAAAATGATAATGTCATTGTGTTTCACTATCAGATCATATCTTACTAACGCAGTTTTGTTTATATCAATAGCAAAGGAAGTGATTAAAAATTAGTTTCTTGATTCTTTTTTATATTACAGTATTATTGATTAATTTTGATTTTAATTAAATACCATTTGCTGTTAATATTATTGATACTTTAACGTAATATACGTTGTGAACTGCACCGTTATTATTTGATAATGATGCAAATCAGTGAGCGTTATTTGACTTACTTGTTTATTCTATACTTTTACTTATTATATTGTTTGCATTATATTTGATTCAAAAGACGAATAATGTTGTGCGTAATATCGCACATATTACATTTTGGTGTATAAATACACGTTCAGTTAAATAAAGAAATATATTTTCTTACTTAAATCATCCATACTATGTATCTGTAACGTTTCCTCACATTCTTCCCTTAGATTTGCCGCGGTCGATGTTGAGAAGCTAACGGATAAATGAGAAAGGCTGAATTTTCAGCGAGAGAGCCAAACATACGATTTTTAACAATCGCATTAAATAAAATTGTCTTCCAGGATTGACTATTACATCGTATTGAAATCTCAGATTGAAAAACACGTTACTTGATATACCGTTACCATTACATAAATTGGTAATAAAATTATAATAGTTCTAATTTTTGTATTTTATAGCTGTTACGGCAACGTAGTTATATTCTTTCGATACGATAATGAATTTAACAATTATTTTATTCGCTATTTGCATTTTGAATTTATTTGTGACATAATTTGTAATGTTTTCGATTTTCATTTTTTGACTAATATTTATAATTCTACTGTTATATATTTAAGACGATTAATTTTTCCATTTAATCCATTAGATTTTAAAACATCCTTATGTGCATTTTCATTTTAAATTTTTATCACACAACTCATAATCAAAATTTGTAGACTATAGTATTAATTAAAGTANACGATTTTTAACAATCGCATTAAATAAAATTGTCTTCCAGGATTGACTATTACATCGTATTGAATGTAAATCTCAGATTGAAAAACGTTACTTGATATACCGTTACCATTACCTAAGTAATAAAATTATAATATTTCTAATTTTCGTATTTTATAGCTGTTACGGCAACGTAGTTATATTTTTTCGATACGATAATGAATTTAACAATTATTTTACTCGCTATTTGCATTTTGAATTCATTTGTGACATAATTTGTAATGTTTTCGATTTTCATTTTTTGACTAATATTTATAATTTTATTCTTATATATTTAAGACGATTAATTTTTCCATTTTCCCTTTGGTTTTTAAACATGCTTATGTACACTTTCATTTAAAATTTTTACCACACGACTCATAATCAAAATTTTTAGACTATAATAGCATTAATTAAAGTAACAAAAGTTGTTCTTTCAAAAATCAAAAGATGAGACATCCGAAGAAAAAGATTAACAGTAAAGATAAAGTAAAAGAAGTAACTGAATCTTACCTTCTTAATGACACGCACAAATATTCAATATACAATAATAAATTATTTTATCTATCTTATCATTTTCTTCTCTTTAGAAGAATAAAGCAATCTAATTATTAATTTAGTGGTCGACAAGTATAATAAAAATCAGTATCACACTGTATCATATCGTAATAAGTGTCATGCTGCTTTTTGCCCTGATGATGTAAAGCAAGATTCACGAATCGTTGGCATTTCAAGAATGTATCTGGACATGGAGAAAACCCGTGAAATACATAATCTTTATATAGAAAACACCCGTAGAAGTCTCAGGAATATTATAATAAAAATTATGGATTCAGATCGGATGTGTAAAAGAAAACACAAGCAATAATACATTAGAATATAGGCTTTCTTTCATTTAATTAGAAATATTTGAAAGTAGGAGCGTATATAGAGTGTATATAACAATTAGAAAAAAATAATTTTTGATATTTCATGATATGAATGTTTTTATTCTTCGTTTGTTTCTAAGTTTGAATAAACAGTTTTGCTACAGTCTTTAACCATCGTCAAGTACCATAAAAAGATTTTGTCATTTTACCTGATTTTCCTTGATAAATCATAGTTTTTTTTATTTTTTAAATTGTACGAAGATAAGTAGTGCTAGTAATACTAAAATTGTGCAATAGTAATTAGTATTTTAACTACCAATGGTATGTGATGAATGTTAATAACATATGAAAATAAGTACAATAAAGAAAGTAATTAGTAGGTAAAAATTATCTCTAAATTTTTGGAATGGAATCTAACTGTAAAGAATGGAAATTGAGTGAGTCTTAAAAAAGAGTGTCACAATTTTTAAACTTTAAAAGTGAGATTTCACTCTTCACATTAAGATCTTACTCTAAAAGTTTTATAGAGTATGTAAACGGATGAGAAATACACTATGTTACAATAAAAAATACAGTACATTGAAATGGTAAAATATAATATTAATTTTGATTATGTATAAAACGATTTCATTCAAACTTAATTAAATTTAATGTCATATTAAAAATTTCAAAGATAATTAATTATCTGATATGTTTCTAAACATACAACAGTCTGTCAAAAAGTAATATATTGTTCTACTGTCAAAGATTTTTATTTTATAATATTAGGTCGTTTAATTAGTGGCTGCATTTGTCGTGATATTTCTTATATAAATCTGCTTCATATTTACATTATTTTTATTTTTTTCTCCATTACTTTAATTCTTTTCAGTGCTAAACGACCATCTTGTCTATTTTATATATGTATCATATTGTCTTTATTTTATATTGTTCGCTGAAAGTAAATGACGTATGTAAAATTTATAGTGATACATAAAATGTCATTGTTCAAATTGACATGGAATATCTTTTTTTTTTCGGTATAAAAATAGATAAGTTTTTTTTCTTAATATTAAATAAGTCCGAAAGGATTTCTGAGAATTGCGTATTTTTGAAAATAACCAATATGAAAACGATGATATAAAAATAAATTAATGATACTAAATAAAAATTACATAGAGAAAAAAATTACCCCTTTAACCGTGAATAATTTACCAGAAGTGACATTTAGTTACAAACATATCACTTAATATCAACACATATTGGCACATATTTTATGAATAATGGGATCGTTATATAAAGAAGTTAAGTAAATTAATAAATTTATTTAAAAAACGTTGTATAAAAACTGTACTACTTATAAAGTAAATATTCTTTATAGATATTAAATAATATATATATTATTTATATAATAATTTATTCACAAATACATGTATACGTATATATGTATATTTAAAATGTATGATATTAATATAATAATTAATACAGCTTTAAGTGTGTATATACCTGGACATATTTGTCTTATATTTGCATTACAAAGGAAATTAACAATTTACTTAAATTTAATTATCTTATATATACTATAATTATCTTATATATACTATATAATTATCTTATATATATTATATTATATATACTTGGTATTCGATTCAGGTTTAATGATTCATTTAACGTATGTGTTTTCATGTGTAATTTTGTTAATTTTTATATCTTGAACTTATTTATATTTTATTTTTGTTACATTGACCAAACATATATTTTATACGTTTATACATTCAATACCTCTTAAAAGAATCCTAAAACCGATCAATCGTAATGTAAATAGGACTTAAATATAAACAACTTATGTATCACTGACGCATCTGTATGTACAGAATAGTATGTACATACAGATCAGTACATAGATATCTTATGCACATAGAAATTATTTATTATTTATTATTTTATTATTTATTATTTCCATAAATCTTCGTGTACAACTAGTACAGATCACAGTTCTGTAAGTACAAATGGCATAGCTTTTATCTGAAGCAAATACTGATATACCACCTCTAGATCGATACTAATAAATATTAAATCGCTATAAATAAGAAATTATAAAAAATTGCACAATTTTTTAACTTGTATGTTCTCGGTATAAACTCTCTGTAAACCTCACAGACACGTATTAATACGTATAGATTAATTACAAAAAATTCTCAAATCTATAAAAAAGAAAAGTAATTGTCATACGAGAGTTATATGGATTATATTGTCGGTAATATCAACGGCTATTGGATCCGCTTAAGATGCGGATCTTATATAGTCTTCTGTTTATCGGTTGAACACAATAATTTTTGTAGAAGGATATATCGCATACAATACAATACAATACAATAACTTTTATCGCATTTGAGAATCCTCTAAAATTAAAGTATATGCATTAGTATGTGTCTGCAACTTGAAGTTTATGTTCACGAACAACAATTTTTTAAATTGTTATGCTGTTCAAACATTTTTTAAATCTAAGTAACGTCTAGAATTTTCAAATTTGTCGCAATATTTGTATGATACAAAAACTTAAGTATAATAATTTGTAATATTCTTTCTTTTTAAATGGTTTAATTAAACAAAATTAGAAAAACTAAAATCTTTTCAAAAATTTTTGTTTTGAGTATAAATTCTAAGCTGCAGACACATATTAATACATATATTGTAATTCTGAAGGATTTCTCCAGAAATTCTGAGAAAAGTATTATTACGGAGAAATCTGATAAAAGTATGATATCGTTCTACGAAAATATTACGTTCAACTAGTAAAACAGACGACTTTAAGACCCCCTTTAAGAGACAAAGAAATAAACATGTATAAGAAAATGTATACAATATATTTTGCTTAAAACAAAAATAAAATAAAATTTAATTTCATGATATAAAAATTGATAAAAATTACAAATGAAAACAAGTATTTTAAAAGAACCACTATCTGGATTGATTAACAATAACGTAATAACGAAATACAAGTATTGTAAGATTAGAATTATAATGTGCTAGAACGTGTAAATATTGGTATTTTAACTATGTATATAATGTTCAAACTTTTTTTCATTTAGTTGAATTTTACTAATGTGTTAATATAATATGCTGATAATGCAGGACCAAGTATGCCACTTCAGTAGATTTGCTACTAATTCAGATTTAGAGTGTGTTTATTACACATGAATTGTAGGCACGACGGCACAGACATTCTTTCATCATTTTTTATTCTTATTTGAAGAACACGATTCACATCTTGTTTATTTTTGCAATTTAATGCCAAAATATAAATCATAAATTTTTTAACGAAAACAACGCGTTGGTTACACTTGCTGACACTTTGATCGAAGAAAAAAAAACGCTTTTTGCGTGAATGGCTAGACGCAATGATCCGATTAAAAAGCTAAGCATCTCTATCAATAGTTAAAGCTTCAAATCGATGTACGAGTCCTTCCGATGCCAGGAAGATTCTGAAATCTAACGTAAAAAAATGATGCTGGGGTCTGGGTTTTGACCCAGAAGGACCACTAAGGGTTAAACTTTTATCTTGTTACATAAAATTAATTTATATTAGCGATCCGTTTTTACACTCATACTCTGTAAGTATATCATCCTTGTTATCTATCAATTATTTAATAAAGACATGTAAATGATGTTTACAAGCGCTGTGAATACAAAACGAAACGCATTCTAGGGTATGTTACATATATTATTTCTGTTACATTTTATTATTTATTATATTAATGATTCATAAATGAGCTGACAAAATTGCAAAGAGAGGAGAGAATTAGTGGTGTGCAAATAGTTAGAATTCGAATCGAATCGAACCATGGTAGATTCTTTCTCTCTCTTTCTCTCTCTCTCTCTCTCTCTCTCTCTCTCGCTCTATCTTTCGATTCGATTTGTTTTTTAATTTGAGAGATTTGAAATCGAATAAGTAATTGGAAATTTCGAATTTTTAGTGATTATTTCGAGGTTCAATCGTCTTTTATTTGCTTTATTTATGCATGACTCTCATAAATTTAAAATTACTTATTTTTTGTTTATTTAAAAAATCTGAAACGTTATTAAAAATATTTTATTATTTTTAAATTAGCTTCTTATATAAATTTGGAAAAATTTGGTACAAATTCGATTCATTTTCGAATAAAAAGTTCTACTTTCGCCATCATATAAAGTAATAATAAGTAATAAAAGATTCGATGTATTCGCAAACATGTTATCGAAATAATGCATATCCAATCGAGTCTGAAATATTATCATTGAATTTATTTATTTGTGAATTTTCAGCCGTGATATATTTGATTTGGTTGTTGGTTTACATTGAGATTATGTTTATTTTTTCATATGTGTCCTCTTAATAATCTTATAGGATATATTAGGTCATTTAAAAAGTATCCGCGGTTTTTTGTTCAATTTTTGAATGAAAAAACCGCGGATACTTTTTAAATGACCTAATATATTAATATAATTTCTCAATAATCTCGTAGAATGTATTATAAAAACTTTAACAAGTGTGGATAAAATTTAATTTTATTTGCAGTTTGAGTTTTGTGAAGTTTTTTAAGCTGTGCTGTTAGAAGATGATAAATAATAAATGGATATTGTACAATTATATTATAATTTATCGATGTCAGTGATAGTCACAAATTAAATATGAAAAGATTCTGTTATTTTTATTCTTTATTAATAAAACTTTTGAATATAAAAATAAAATTGTTATATATTTTGTAATGTATTTATATATATTGTAATAATCTTAAATGTTATAATGTTATAAAATATATTACAATAACGAATTTTACGCAATTACGTCGCGTCCATTAATCACGGAGTGCAATCACGAGCGACGCGCTTACAGCACATATTTTATAATTTACTTTCGTACGTCGGGTACAGTCATTTATTCCATCGGCCGACCATCATGACAAACCAGCGGCGGCGGCGTATCCTGCGCGTCATTGCGCCAGCCGGTTACGAGAGCCAATTTTTGCGAAGAATTAATTTACGCCCTCACAGGGCGAGCATTGCCGTGCACTTCGAAATCGCTCGTTTTCGCTACGGGCATTCCGATGCACGCATGAGTGCCTGTGCCTTGTCCCGGGACTCGTTACAGGAATTTCATCGGTTCTTATCTCACGCGAAGTTCATGTAACCACCGCTACCTGACCGATTGCAAAACGCGTCGACAGGTGACAGTTAAGACGATCTTCGGGAACAGTATTTATACCTGGACGCTAAGCTTATCGTCTGACACCGACTTTTCGCAAACAGGTAACGACGTGAGCGTTGAATCGGTTAAATTAATCTGTATGTTATCCGATTTTGCAATTTTTGGTACACGCGATGACAACGTGGACGAATAAAAGAGACAAGTACATGTAGTCGAATTTGTAATATGTACGAAGATTCAAGAGCAAAGGGACAAGTTATTGGCCGATACAAGTTCTGAAAAGACGGTAATACTGAATAATATTTGCTTCTTCTTTGTACACCTTTTTACAATAAAGGTTGGTGATCTTATAGTCATCCTTATGACTATATAGTTGAATTTTGGAGACTGCTGCACGAAAGATGTCTGCTGATATACAATCAAATCATTGTCTTTTTGTCAAGAGTTTTGACGTTTTCTGACTAATATCTTAATACCAAGATTTTTCATTCAATAATTAATCTGAGTCTTTTATTATTTACAATATAATTAAAAATAAGTTAGTAACTTATTTTGTTATCATATTTATTTAATAGAAGTAATAGCTTTTACGATTATATTAAAAGTAAATAGTAATAAAGTATGCACTTGAAAACTTGATCCAGTCCATAAAACTGATATGAATTGATTAGGTTATGTTCGATAAGCATATAATATCTTTTAGTGAAATAACTGTTGTAAACCGACATTGCGTACCTGGCATATTGCAGTTACATGTCAGTTATCATGTATGTTACGCAATAAGGTTACGGTTCTATTATATATCTACATTTCATGTAATGAACATAACAATTGAAACAAGTTTGTGTAGTAACAGACACGTATTTATTTGATATCAAATATATTGTATATCTGCAATGATAACCATTGTTATCATCTTATAACAATGGTTGGCTCTCTGAAACTAATCGGAAACGTCCACTGTGTTTCGCGCTGTATGAGATTATTAAATTTGTGATTTTTTATTATATAAATCCTGTATAAATAAATATGCATACTTTTAAAGCTATAATATATTATATATTGCCGAAAGATTACAATTTTTTTCTCTGGAGTTATCTTTATTGATAATCAAACTCAGATGATAACATTAAAATCACAGTTTCCAATAAAATTCAAGTATTATTAAGTTTTAAATCTACATACATGTCTACGAAATTAGCAAATCATGAAATTAGTATTGTATCACTAGTTTCTTATTCTTAATTACTTAAATTTTAACACGCGAATTTTCATAAGCGCCGATCATTTTTAATAATAGGTTTGTTCGAGTCGCATGCTCCAACATGCTTCAATATGCTCTTATCATAGCTTCAACTCACTCTAATGCACTCATTAGAGTGACTAAAAATTATAGCAACAGTATGTTGGAACATGTTGGAGTATGCGACGTGAACAAACCTAGTATCTTATCGATTGCTATGTTCAGCAGAACACAACAGAAGAACAGTTTTGCAATCGTTTTATGTATTGTTTACTGAGATAGGATCATTCTTTTAGATCTAAAAGTATAATCCAATCAACGATAAGAAAACTTGGAAACAAGTGCAAAATAAACGTTCTGCTGAACACAGTCATTGAGCGCGTTCAAGTTGACAAACCGGCCTGCTCGCCGAGCAAATGAACATAATTGGTTGTTACTTATACTCGTAGATTTAAACAATCATATACAATCGTTCGGTAAGCATGACTAGCCGCTTTGCTGTCTTGAACTCGCCCAATCTTTATTTTCATTTCTTTTTATATTTCCGCGAGCATTCCCTGTCGCACAAAGGCGATTCCTCACCAAAGAAATATCGCTTCATCCTGATTTTCATATCCTCTCTCACCTCATGCGCGTGTAACAGAAATATTCACGCAAAACAGAGCCCGACACTCCACGTTCCTCGCCCCGCTAAGATTTCGTAGAATCCGAAACGACACAAAAACACAGCACTCAAGACATATTCAAACTACACATATACCAATATTTATATTCCGAGAAAGAATGATACTTCTGTTTTAGACCTTCTGTAGTTTATGCTTCTTCATACAGTTTCTATACCTTCAGTGATTAAGTCCGATTAAATGCTTTAAAATTCCGTAATACAAAACGCGCAATTATAATGGCGGACCAGCAATTAAGAGACAACAAGATCGGAGTATTCAATGTCCGAGTTCGTCAATATCTGCGTAAACATTACAAATCAAAAGAAGAATATATCGCAATTTGCATACATTGTTTGTCAGAAATAAGTTATAAATACCGCTATTCTTTATTATTCGTGCAATTGACCATATACCATACGGAATTATTAACAGAAGAACAGAAGACAGATTATAACGTTCATTGGGCATGGGATTATTTCACTCCAACATTACCTGGCGATGCACAGTGCAATATATGTGATAAAATACTAAAATTTACTTATAACCAAAATTTAACACTTCATCTTGATTTACACAGGAAGACGTAAGTATACAATAAGTATATTTTTAACAACTAAGAGAAATAATATAGGAATTCTTTCACGGAATTCTGTGCACAATTGATATCATTATCGTGTTTCATACTTTTATCATCACTCCTTATATAGAAATGTAATCTTCAATCCAGACGAAGTTATTTACGAAGATATTTATATGTATGGCGCAAGTACCAGTGCAAGCGGCAGATATGATTGTGGAGGATGCGGAATATCAGGAAGCTTCAATACCAATAGCTTCTAATTTGACCGATAACACGGATAGAACATGTGTTCCTAACGAGTAATTATTCACTTTAAATTAATTTAAATTCATGCTAATAGATCTTTCGAATCAGTATTCAAATATAATCTATATGATGTTGTGTATGACACTTATTTATTAAGCATTTCATTAATATTTATATAATAACCAATTACTGGCAGATTACTTCACCAATTTTGTTATACTATTTTATATGTTCTATAATATTTTATACGATACTATATGTATAAGATGTTATTATAGTTTGTGCAGCCATACTTATTTACAAACATTTTTCATATTCAGTTTATCTGTATTTGCATTAACTGGAAAAAAAGGTATTTCTTCTGTCACTGCTAGATATTCATGTGTGATCAAATTTGTTTTCTCATTTAGTGCATATTCATAAATAATATAATTACATGTTGTTTAATTGTCGATTATTGCATGCAATGCGTAATGCACTCGCTTTGGTAAATTGCTTTCATTAAGCTTATTTTTATGATTTTATCCTATTAATCCAGATATAGTTTAATTTTTGAGGAACTGACATATATATTTATATTTAACTTGTTTTTTTCTTATTTATAATATTTTAGGAAATGAAGTTTATATTTATGCATACACACATATTTTATGATTAAATGTGCCTTCAAGAACGAATTCGATCTTAAAATTTATTCCGAAAAAATGATAGTTGTGGTACATTGTTTTAAATATTTATAATACAATGCAATGTTTCAAAGATTTATACCCTGCACTTCAGCAAAATTAATTACATTCATTTTATATTTTATTGATAGTTTTATTAGTGAATGAGACAGAGATTAACATAAAGCTTTTCGAAATACGAAGTTGTTCGAAGACTGTCATATATATAAGATAAATTCCCAAAAAAATTCTCTTTATGTACCGTTGTACCTTTATTTCGCATATAACATAATATCATATTAAATTATAAAAATAATAAGGCTCAATAAATTATAATAATTAAAAAGGAAAAAGGGCTACGAGCCTAAAAACAATTAACATAAAATGACAAACTGTACAAATAGTTAAAAAATAAAATAAAACATGTCATGAAATTAAAAAGGTAAATTATAATTTGACAATCAGAAGGTGAACAAAACAAACGTTTCGATCCTTGTTGGATCATTTTCAATGATAAATAAATTAATAATCGAAATGTAACGTAGATAAAACATAAGAAATTAAATAAAATTCGCATTCGGACGCAATATTAACTATAAAACTCGCTCCAGAGGAAATCAAACAAACGATTATAGTTGACAAATGTGCTCCTCCGAACCGTGCGTGTGTATAAGGACGAACATGTTTCTGTTAGCAAGTATAAATTATAATAATAAATTAACGACGGAAGTAAATAAAAATAATAAGAAAAGTACAAATCGAGTCGCAAACAATAAAAAGAAAGGTACAAAACAAGTCGCAAGTAATAAGTTAAAATTAAAAGAAAGAGGCAAAAATTATCTTTGATATTATAAGACAAGCACATAAGAAATAATAATGACGATAGAAAAAGAGTAAAATGCCGACATTCATTGTATATGTATAATGAGTTTAAACTCATTGTACATGCGAATTTTATTTAATTTCTTATGTTTCATCTACGTTACAGTTCTATTATTAATTTATTTGTTACATTGAAAATGATCCAACAAGGATCGAAACGTTTGTTTTGTTCACCTTCTGATTGTTATATATGTCAAATTATAATTTACCTTTTTAATTTCATGTTTTATTTAATTTTTTAACTATTTATACAGTTTGTCATTTTACGTTGATTATTTTTAGGCTCGTAGCTCTTTTTCCTTTTTAATTATTATAATATCATGTATCCTAATAATAAATTTGGGACAGTTTTATACTTTGATGTATACAAAACCACAAATATAAGTATTTAATTTAACAATTCATAAGTTACTACAGATTTTTGCTATTCTAAGCGTATATTTAGATTGAAGAGATGAGATTTTTTATATAATTATCAAGTAATATAATTATTAAATACTATATTACATTTTATAACTTTAATTTTTTTTATCACAATATATATACAGATCCGCAACGAAGACTTCAGAACCATCAGAATATATTGCGAATAGTCCTCTTGAAAGTGTTGAAAATATTATAGATAATATAAAACTTCCCGCCGAATTAAAGCCGTTATACGATACAGAAGAAGTTGCCGGTAGAGAAGAACTTCCCGTTGGAGAAGAACTTCCCGTTGGAGAAGAACTTCCCGTTGGAGAAGAAGGTCCCATTAGAGAAGCACTTCGCGAAATGGAAGAACTTCAAGTATTACTTGGTCAATCATCAGATGATACTCATAATTTCTACTCTCCTGATCGTGAGTGCGAAATAACCTTTGATCTTCTGAAAAAAGAATAATTGATACTGCGTTATAGTATATATAAATCTATTTCTTAATGAGATCTTAATTTCCAAAAACCAACTCTGAAGGAAATTGCTATTTTACTGATAAAATGTGACGCATTGACTCATTCTTATATACTGCAAATCAATGCCGTACGCACATATATACATTAATTTTTGTAAAGCGATATCGTTTTAATTACATGTAAATCTAATTTCAACAATGATATTCTTCTAATTACTTTATTAGTTTGTAACTTTCAATTTTGTACGTACAAATTCCGAAGCTTTTGCATCAAACAAATATTGCGACAAACTTGAAAAGTCTAGACATTACTCAGATTTAAAAAATGTTTGAACAGTATAACAATTTAAAAAATTGTTGTTCGTGACATAAACTTCAAGTTGCAGATACATACTAATACATATACTTTAATTTTAAAGGATTTTCAAATGCGATAAAAGTTATTGTATTGTACGATATCCTTCTACGAAAATTATTACGTTCAACCGATAAACAGAAGACCATTTAAGATCCGCCTCTTAAGGATCCAATAGCCGTTAATAATACCGACAATACCATAATTCTCGTATGACAATTACTTTTCTTTTTTATAGATTTGAGAATTTTTTGTCACAATTAATTTATACGTATTAATACTTGTCTGTGAGTTTTACAGAGTTTTTATGCCGAGAACATACAAGTTAAGAAATTGTGGTATTTTTTACAATTTCTTATTTATAGCGATTTACTATTTATTAGTATGGCGATCTAGAGCTGCTATATCAGCATTTGCTTCAGATAAAAGCTATGCCATTTGTACTTACAGAACTATGATCTGCAGGGTACTAGTTGTCATGAAGATACAATGTGGAGCTCTTAAAATTGGATTTTACATATAATTGAAATTATTCTTTTATGAAAATTATGTTTCTATGTGCATAAGATATCTATGTACTACATACTATTCTCTACATACAGATGCGTCAGTGATACATAAATTGTTTGTATATAAGTCCTACTTACATTACGATTAATCGGTTTTAGGATCCTTTTTAGAGGTATTGAATGTATAAACGTATAAAATATAATTTAGGTCTATATAGCAAAAACAAAATATAAGTTTAAGTTCAAGATATAAAAATTAACAAAATCACAGATGAAAACACATACGTTAAACCATTACACCCGAATCGATTACCAAGTGATAATTAAATCCTCCTTTTTAATGCAACTATAAGACAAATATGTCCAGGTACATACACACTTAAAGCTGTATTAATTATGTTGTACGTTAAGTACTTAATTATTATTTATATAAATTTTTATATAATTTTATGTTACATAAAAATTTATTTTACATTATTTACTATTAATATCATACATTTTAAATATACAATACATATATACGTATAGATGTATTTGTGAATAAATTATTATATAAATAATATACACATTATTTAATGTCTATAAATAGTATATACTTTATAAGTAGTACAGTTTTTATACAACGTTTTTTAAATTTATTTATTAATTTAATTAACTTCTTTATATAATGATCACATTATTCATAAAACATATGCGCTAATATATGTATATGATATTAAGTTGATATTAAGTAGATGATTTGTTTATAACTAAATGTCACTTCTGGTAATTTATTCACGGTTAAAGGGTTAATTTTTTTCTCTTTGTAATTTTTAATTCATATCATAAATTTATTTTTATATCATCGTTTTCATATTGGTTATTATTAAAAATAAGCAATTTTCAGAAATCCTTTCGGACTTATTTAATATTAAGAATAAAAACTTATCTATTTTTAATATACTGAAAAAAAAACAAGAATTTCCATGTGTCAATTTGAACAATGACATTTTATGTATCACTATAAATTTTATATACGTTATTTACCTTTTGCAAATAATATAAAATAAAGACTCTAGGATACACAAAATAGAGAAGATGATTGTTTAACGCTGAAAGGAATTAAAGTAATGGAGAAAAAAATAAAAATAATATAAATATGACGCAATTTTATATAAGAAATATCACGACAAATGCAGCCACTAATTAAAGGACCTAATAAAATAAAAATCTTTGATTGACAGAACAACACACTACTTTTTGATAGAATGTTGTATGTTTAGAAACATATCACATAATCCATTATCTTTGAAATTTTTAATTGAAATTTAAATGACTTTAAATTTAATTAAATTTAAATGAAATCATTTTATACGTAACCAAAATTAATATTTCATCATTTCAATGTACTGTATTTTTATTGTAACGTAGTGTATTTCTCATCCATTTACATACTCTATAAAACTTTTAAAGTAAAATCTTAATGCGAAGAGTGAAATCTTACTTTTAAAGATTAAAAATTGTGACACTCTTTTTTAAGACTCACTCAATTTTCATTCTTTACAGTTAGATTCCATTCCAAAAATTTAGAGATAATTTTTACCTACCAATTACTTTCTTTATTGTTTCTTTCTTATTTTTATATGTTCTTAACATTCATCAGATACCATTGGTAGCTAAAATACTAATTACTATTGCACAATTTTAATATTACTAGCACTACTTATCTTCGTACAATTTTAAAAATAAAAAAAACTATGATTTATCAAGGAAAATCAGGTAATATGACGAAATCTTTTTATGGTACTTGACGATGGTTAAAGACTGTAGCAAAACTGTTTATTCAAACTTAGATACAAACAAAGAATAAAAACATTCATATCATGAAATATCAAAAAATATTTTTTTCTAATTGTTATATACACTCTATATACGCTCCTTTCAAATATTTCTAATTAAATGAAAGAAAGCCTATATTCTAATGTATTATTGTTTGTGTTTCCTTTTACACATCCGATCTCCTGAATCCATAATTTTTATTATAATATTCCTGAGACTTCTACAGGTGTTTTCTATATAAAGATTAAGTGTTTCACGGGTTTCCTCCGTGTCCAGATTGTATCATTCTTGAAATGCCAACGTTTCGTGAATCTTGCTGTTTACATCATCAGGGCAAAGAGCAGCCTGATACTTATTACTGATACAGTGTGATACTGATTTTTATTATACTTGTCGA
>JAANIC010001623.1:1848059-1881104 GCA_017607545.1 Acromyrmex charruanus
GGGAGAGAGAGAGAGAGAGAGAGAGAGAGAAATGTTTCTGAGGTAATACTTTTTTATAACAGTGCAATCCACAGAATTAATATATTATGTACATTATAGTATTAATAATATTAATAACAAATAGTGTTTAATTAAAATCAATATTGTATTGTAATGTAAAGAAGAACAAGGAAATAAATAATAAAAACAGTGATATGAATGTAACTGTAGATGATGATAATAATGATACAACTTACATATTTTTTTTAACGATTTTTATTTAAATTTGGAATCCGGTGAAAATTGGATCTAGCGCCTGCAAAGTTGCTGGCTTCAGACTCATATTGATTATGCTAGAATCAATCGTTGGTCTAAAACTTCCCCTACAACACAAAGTTGCACAATAGTTGCAATACTGCTGCAACATTGCAACAATATTACATGTTACAGTAAATTGAAGAGATTTTGCAGTGATATTGGCGCCAATTCTGTGCTGTATGGGTTACTTATATAAACTCTATATATAAAAAATTCAAGTATTTATAAACATTTACATTCAATAAAAAATAAATGCTTTTTTTACTTTAATCAACAAAGTATTCCATTACCAATCTTTTTATTTAATAAGTTATTATAAGCAAATTTGCAAAGGTAATAAGTATCTGACTTGCACGATGTCAAATAACGAAATGAAAGGCTTTCTTTTTTAATAACCTATGAGATTCTAGAAAATTATAAAAATCAAGATGACCCTTATGATTCGGGTCGCGATTGGCAATTCTCGGCCGCGACTGCCAAGCGGTACGTTATTGCCATGCGCGCCCGCCAAATCAGGAATCCTGATTGGGATGTCGGTGTATTACGCGTTTCGCGTCATGCGAGCGCGCGTGCGCTGTGACCAATCTGATTTCGATTGCCATTTTGGCCGTTGAGATTTGTGTACGTACAATATGCGGGTTGATTATATTTTTTGCCCTTATTGACGAGGTGATTGTCAAGTTTCTGTTTTTTGGAAGCTTCTAGAAACGTTTAAAAGTTCTCTAGAAGCTTCCAATCCGCCTGTCGCACGTACGCAGAATCTACAAGAACTGATTTTTAGATTGCATCTCGAACACTACATATATGAATTTTGAATTTACGTATTTGAAGATATCGATGTTTACTGCTACAAAGCCAGAGCTTTTAAAAACTTCAGCAAACGTCGTTCCGAAAATTATTAATTTCGGATGTTCTGGTAAGTGTACGTCCACGGGTGGTATGTTTCAGTGCTAATTAAAGAAAGAATCATATTGGTCGTGGTTATTGAATAGACCGTTTCAAATCGCTCATTGGTAGCATGAAGTATTTTATTAGCGTATCCATTATATAGTACGCCATAATCGGAATCTCTGCAATGATCGACAGATACGGGATCCCAAAAGATATCCCCTCCCTCTATGTCAGTGTAATGAGTGGAATTCAGTTCACAGGTTACTCCTGACTTGAGGTGTACACGGTTTGTGTTTATCCGAACATCAGCGATATAATCTTGTAAAGTAATTTTGAGGCTGCCTAATACAATGACATTTCCCCAATTTCCATAATCGGAATAAGCACTGCCAGTACATGCGCCATCATTGTCAACATGCCCAGAACTATTGGACGTGATGCAGTCTGATTAGATAGTAGACCTGTTATGTGAGTTCCGGCTATTTCGAAGCTTCCATAGGTATGCATGCGTCGACATGCATCTCGAGATACATCGGCTATGTATGAGAATTGCCTATTATATACGTTCATCATATGTGAAAACATTCTACATCTTTTTACTGTACGATCTATTTCGATTTTACATTGTATTACTTTCACAGATTTAAAGTCGTTGAGTTGAAGTACTTGTATATAGACTTTGTTAGAATTTACATTCTGTGGGGGAATATCACACTCTTCAATGTTTAATAATGATAATGTAGTTAAATTCGCTTCTGCAGAGCCACAGTCGTATCCTATTATTCCATAGTTCCTATTATTCATATTATTAATATAAATATGACGGTTATTCCTTTCATGCAGCAATCCATCATCTGTCGATTTGATTTGTTTAATTATTATGAACTGATTTAATGTGAGAGATTCGCAAGCGGTTAGGATGAACAATGCGACTATTTTTCTTTATCTTTATTTTAACATTGTTTTTATTTAAAATTTCCAAGACTTCATGAGGTCCTGTATATTGATCTCCAATTTTTTCGGGTTTTGGTTCCTTTAATAAAAAATTTTTGTGGATTAATTCTCTTGTCGTAATGTTTTTTTTTATTTAACTTTAGCTTCTATGACGTTTTCACGAGCATTTGTTTGGATTTCATGGAGTTGTGTAACTAAATTTATTAGATAATCATCGTAATTAGCTAATTTGTCCTCAGGGTTTAAGAGTTCATTTGACGATACTCTTGCTATTTTACCGAACACTAATTCGTATGGAGTATGTTTCGTAGTCTCATGAACGCTAATTAAACATGGCTAAGCCGATCCATCTGTCTCATTGTTTCTGCTCGTTTGCGTATTGTTTCAAGTATTCCCCTAATGCGTGGTGTGATTGTTCTAGAGATTCATTTGACCGAGGATGAAATACAGTTGTACGGAATTTACGGATTCTGAATATTTTTGCTATTTTCTTCATTAATTCACTGATAAAATTTCTCCCTTGATCGGTTAATATAGCTTTAAGCGCTCCTAATACGCCAATAAATCTGTCGACAAAAGCTTCTGCTATTGTTTCTGATGTTTGATCCGATAAAGGTATTCCCATGCAAAATTTAGTTAACTGGTCTCGCAGGCATTAAGATATATTCGTTACCTCTTCCAGTTTTCGGTAAAAGTCCTACGATATCCATGGCTATCCTCACCAAAAGATGATCCTGGTGTATCGGTAAATATCATAGGTTGTTTGGTTTTTACTCGAACTAGTTTTTTAACTGACATGGTATACATTGTTGTATATATCGTTGAACATCGGACTTTAGATTTTCCCAATGATATTTATGTTTTATTCTGTTATTCGTCTTTGTGACACCTCGATGTCCTCCTATAGGTAAATGCATTTCTCCGATTATCGTAGATCGAAGATCTTTAGGTGGGTATTTAACTAGTCCATTGCATATAATTAATTTGTTGAATCCACAAAAACTAATTGTAATGCGGTTTTGATATTGCTCTATGACACGTTGTTAACATAATCGATTTTAGCAATGCTAACAGTCTCTAATTTTAAGTTTTCAATGACAAACCGTAAATCTTTTATTACGGCGGAAATCTGGATGAAGGTCATCGTCGGTCCCTCACGTTGCCCTTCGCTGACAGGCAAGGCTAAATGGTAGTTTTTTGTATTTTATGACTTTGGCTTTACTTAGAGTGAGATCTTCTAAGCGAGGCATCTCGTTTCTTTCAAATAGTTTTTGTGAATCTGAGTCCAACGGTCTCCCATTGGTGTCGATAAAATATGCAACGTTATCCTTTCGCAAAAATAATAGCTCGCGAGAATCGAGAATATATTTTTATTTGGTCGTTAACAATAATAAGCCCCGTTTTTCCTTTTAATTTCTGAATTTTGTCCTTCCTCAAATTCTTCTTTTTCTTGATTTTCCTCTTCATTGTCGCTTTCTGCATCGCTTTCTCCGTGCAATGAGTCATTTTTGTCTTTTATTCTTTCCGTTTCATTCTTTTGTTGTGGTAAATCTCTGGGTAGCTTATCCTGCTAGGCATCCCTTTTTTGCTGTTTGGCTTCGAGTCTGCATTTTATTATTTTTAGGAGTATTGCGCGTTGTAGTCTTTTGCATAGCTTGTGGCTCTTGTGACTTTTCTGTCTCCTTTTGTGTAAGAGATGTTGAATTCGTACCCTCTTCAGGTGGATGATCGTCTGGTAATAAGTCTTCAAGTGGTTCGTCATCAATCAAATATAATTTAAAATCCTCGTCCTCTTCGTCCTCCTCATCTGATTATTCTAGCATTTTAGAAATTGTTTCTGCATCTTTTGGATCATTGAGGTTCAAAGGCTTGTGGTGATTAATTATATTGCAATTCGCTTCTTCAAGGTCTACCGGATTTCGTGATAATGCATCGGTATTTACATTAGTTTTACTTGCTTTGTATACCACATCGTAATCATATTCAGCTAATTTTAATCTCCATCGTAGTATTCGCATGTTTGCGTTCTGTGCATTTTTAAACTAGAGAAGAGGTTTGTGGTCCGTAACTAAAGTAAATTTCCGTCCATATAGATAAGGTCTAAAATGCTTGACACAATATATTATGGCTAAAGCTTCCTTCTCATAAGTGTATTTTATTTCGTTTTCGATTAGAGTTCGAGAAGCATATGCTATCGGTCGATCTTTATTTATCTCTCCTTGTGATAGGATGCCTCCAGTCGCTATTCCGGAAGCATCAGTAGTTAATAAATATTATAAAAGGCTTGGAAAAGTCGGGATATTGTAAGATAGGTTTTTCGCACAATTTCTCCTTTAATATTTAGAAGAAGTCTTCTTGATCTATTGTCCATTCAAATTTAGTGTCATTTTTTAACAAATTGATGAGGAGTTTGGTTAATTTTGAAAAATTTGGTATAAATCTTCGGTAATATCCGGTTAATCCAAGAAATTGTTTGATATTTTTCGGCGTTTTGGGCCTTGGAAATTGCCTTACAGCCTCTAATTTCTTCGGATCAGATTTAATTCCATTCTTACATGCCCCAAATTACATGCCCTAAATAAGTGATTTCGGTTTTCAAGAATTCGTATTTGTCAGGCTGTAATTTTAAATCAGCTTTGCGCAACCGTTCTATCAACAAATTATACCTCTCGTGTTCTTCTAGTGAAGCAGCGTAGATGACAATGTCATCCATATACACAAATAGTTCTTCGCCTTGCAATCCTGATAAATCGTTGAAAGGTAGCGGGTGCATTCTTTAATCCGAAAGGCATTCGGTCAAATTCATAATGATCGAAAGGAGTTGTAAACCCAGTTTTATGACTGTCAGCAGGATCCATCTTTATTTGATGAAATCCGGATGCTAAGTCGCATACCGAGAAATATTGCGCTCCGCCTAATTGATCCAGAATGTCGATAAATTAGGTAACGCGTCTCCAACAGTTTTTCGTTCAAAGTTCAGAAATCTAATACCATTCTTCACCGTTTCCCTTTGTGTCTTCTTTTTTGGGAACTATCCATATAGGCGTACAGTGATTGAGAAGGTTTTACGCCTCCTTCTAACAGTTCTTCTATCTGTCTATTTATTTCTTCTTTATGAATTTGTAGAAATCTGTATTGTCGCGTATTTATGGGTGGATCATCCGTTGTAGATATTTGGTGTTGTAATATATTCGTTGCTGACAACTTCTCTTCAGGGATGTGAAATCTGTCCTGGCTGTCAGTTATAAGTTTCATTACACTTGTTTTTTCCTGGAAACTCAAATGCTCCAAACTCAATAGTTCTATAATTTCTGTGAGTCTATCCTTTCCAATCTCTTCCGATGCAACTAAGCATTCGCGTGGAATATTTTTCGTAGGTTCGTTTCGACGTTCCTGTTCAGTTCTTTCCTTGTGTTTTGACTTACGTTTACGCATGAATTTGTCTATCGTTTCTTGAGATTGATTTTATGTAGACGCCAGGATTTTTGAAGATGGTTTATTTCCCTTCGAATTACGAACATTTATATAAGGATTACATGATTGCATTCTTTCTAGAAGTTCATAGATAGTAATATGAGAGGAATCATTTTGATAATCATCATTTTTTACGGGAATTCCAATCCTTGGTAATTTAATTTTTTCTCTTTTCCTTTGGCTCCCTTTGACAGAATTGAGTCGCATTGCATAACGAGATTTGGTTATTTACCTCCTTGCAATCGACAAGAATAGAATTTAACAGGGAAGTATGGAAACTTTCCTCTGCAATTCCAGAATTATTTAATTCTTCAGGAGAGGTTTGGTAACTTCCCTCTCCAAAATTTTCTAAATTATTTAAATTTTCAGGAGAGGTTTGGTAACTTCCCTCTCCAAAATTTTCTGAATTATTTAAATTTTCCGGAGAGGTTTGATAACTTCCCTCTCCAAGGATTTTGAATTCTAGGATTTCGGGTTCGGAGGAGATATAGAAATATTCCCTTCGATGAATATTTGGAATAGAATTTTTTCTTGATTTTTTAATTCCTCTCATTCCTCTTTCAATCTATTCCTCATTTCCTCTTTCAATTTATTCTTATCAAATACCTCAAAATTTTCATTTACTTTTCTGTTACTCTCCTGTCAGAACGACTACGTCTCCGTTCGTAATTCCGTCATTATTTGAACTGACATCGTTACTAAAGTCTTCGAAATGGATTTGGATATCCCTTGGATGAGTAAGACAACTTTGTGCATTTGCAATTTCGTTTTGATTATCACACATTTCAATACTTGAACTATCGTTATCGAATAATTCAGTCAGGGGTTTGAGGCGCAAGGTTGGTACTTGTACCTCAACGTCTAACATGCTTATGACATTTTATTAAATATGCTTTTGCAGAAACGCAAAATTTTTTTTTTCTACTATTGTATCTTCTAGGTAAATTCCATGTGCTATTTTTAATTTCGATACATATCCTATTTTTATCTCCGGATTTCCTATTCTCACATAAAATAAAGATTCTAATCGTGGTGATGCGATGATGGTTTCTAGTGAAAAGAAAGGTATATTAACTTCTGATACATCTAAATATCCCTTCGCGTAGTCAATTTTCGAGGAAGTCTGTTTGAAGAAATCGTTACCTAATATTCCGGATTGTAAGATTGGAAAATTACCTAATACAATATGAAATGTAATCTTTTCTTCAAAAAGGGGTAAATTTATTTCTCCCAGCGTATGAACGGGACATTCGTTTATGCCATTTAATTTTAGAATATTGCTATAATTGACAATACTGTCCTTAGATATAAAATTTTCCTTGATTATGTTTGGCCTGGAATCGGTATCTAACATAAAAGCTACGGGTGGTGTTGACTCGCAAAAGTTTACCTGAACGGTAGGCACGCGACTATGATTGTCGAGGTTCACTGTTACGGGACATACACAGTGTGACAAATATGTTCCCGGACACAAACCACATCTCAGCAACCAGTGGCGACTCTGTCTGTGCGTTCAAACATGCATTTTAAAGGTTGAACATTTTGCTATCATCTATCAAAGTTTCATTCATTTTGGTTGACATATAACGAAGATATGACAGTTCATGTTAAACAAGATTTTGGTCGAGGTAGAAATTTTAATATGGAACAAAGAGCAGTGATTAAATTTAACGCAAAAACTTGGTAAAAGTGCATCAGAAACATTCCGATCGATGCAACAAGTTTACGGCAGTCAATGTCTAGGTCGTACAGCTGTTTTTGAATGGCATAAGCGTTTTTTGGAAGGCAGAGAGACCCTTGAAGATGACAAAAAATCAGGACGGCCAATTTTGGTTCGAACACCCGAAATGATCGAAAAAGTACGTGATTTTGTTGCAAACGATCGCAATGCATCACTAAAAATGATGGAGGAGGCTTTAAATATCAGTAGAGAAACGATTCGAACCATATTACATGAAGATTTGGGTAAAACGAAGGTTTGTGCGAAGTTTGTTCCACACACATTAAGAAGCGATCAAAAATCAGCGAGAATCAATTATTCCAGAGACATCGTTGCAGCCGCAGAAAATAATCCAAACTTCCTAAAATCAATTGTTACGGGTGATGAAACATGGTGCTTTCAATATGATCCAGAAACTAAGCGTCAAAGTGCGGAATGGAAGTCAAAAAATTCACCACAAGCAAAAAAAGTACGAAAAGTTCCATCAAAAATCAAGACAATGCTCATCACATTCTTTGATAGCAAAGGTATTATCCACAAAGAGTTTGTTCCAACTGGCCAAACAATTACTGGTGCATATTATCTCGAAGTTTTAAAGCGATTGATGGGCAGAATTCATCGTATTCGCCCCGAATATCGTGATCCAGAAGATTGGTCTTTGTTGCATGATAATGCACCGAGTCACACTTCATTGATTGTCCGTCAATGTTTGGCTCGAAATCGTGTCTCTGTGTTAAACCATCCACCGTATTCACCTGATTTGGCCCCCTGCGACTTCTCATTATTCCCAAAATTGAAATTGAAATTGAAAGGACGCTTTTTTGATGACATTCCGACCATCCAATCAGCTTCTACACAGGCACTAGAGGCAATTCCGCAAACTGAGCTAGAACATGCATTTGAATCACTATTGAATCGCTGTAACAAGTGTATTGAAGCCAGAGGAGAATATTTTGAATAATAAAACCAAAAAATATGCATATTGTTGTTTCAATTATGATTTTCAGGCCCTGTCCGGGAACATATTTGTCGCATTGTGTATTTCTAACGCGTTTTTGCTTACTGGCCCTTTTTCGATGTCGACGAATGTGAGATTCGTTTGGACCCCTGTGCCACACCCGATTTCGAGAGGTCGCCGGAGTTTCCCTTATCTTTCATCGATTATTGCTTGCAATTCGTACTTCACAAGTTTCGAGGAGATGCCCTTGCCCTTTACAGTATCGACAGAATAATGAGTCTGAGGATGCAAGCGTTTTGCCCTATCTTAAATCGACAATTTTTAGCATTATGCCCAAAATTGTTACTGATTTAACAGACAATTTTTATTTTATTAACTATGTTATGTTGCTCATTTTGTTTTTTCCAGCAGTTATTAGCCGAATGACCTGGCTTATCACATCACTGACAGATTACAAAAGATTTGTTCTGACTATTGTTATTATCGACAATTTTTGACGTTATTCCCTGATCTAGAACATATTTGACAAATAATATTATTTCTCTGTAAAATGTTAACGGATTGTCGTGCTTGAGGATCGCGAAGTTGATATTTGTTAGCGCTGGTCCGCGTTTTTTACAGATTTGACATATTAAAATCTCTGTTCCAAAATTAATTAATTTTCTACAGTTTGAAGCTAAGTGTCCTTTATAACAAATCTGACTTTCTCGTAATTTATTCGTATTCAGCGCTTTACTCGATATACTTTCCTGATTCTCTCACAAATCTGTCATCGAATGAAGTTTTCTTTCTATGCGTAACGCGTCGGCCATACCATTTCTTGAACGCCTAAATTCCTTGTTATTTTTTGTTCAATTTCTGATTTCAATCCTCTAATAAAACACTTGCACATGTCTTTTTCTAAAGATGTTTTAATACTTTGATCGGAAAGAGCATTCCCGAAATTTTATGGGCTTCCATTATTTGTATTCCTAAAATCTTTACCCGATTCGCGTATGTGATTACGTCTTCCTCATTCTATTGATAAATACGACCTAACTCGCCTTGCAGTTGGTATATATTTTTTGAACCGCCATAAACTTGTTTTAAATATTTGGTTAATTGTACCACACTGTTAAAGTCCTGATCTTGTATAGTGCGGCGCGCTTCACCCACGATTCTTGTCCTTATGATTTTTGCAAATTGCGATTCAGCTTCATCCGGTAACATGGATTTTGTTTCATCGCATCCTTCGATAAAATAGTTTAAAGGGATGTTTTTGCCATCGAAAAAGGGTATGACTTCGACAGCGTATTTTAAGGTAGCAAATAAATTTTGGTGCGTCATGGTTTCGTCAGGTCCCTTAGATTTAGGGATAGTCACAATTGTTCTGGGTTTACTTTCAAACGTGATACCATCGAATTCACGCGCGGGTTGAATAATAATGTCCTCTGAGTCAAACCGGTGAAACCGTCAAACACAAGAGTTTTAGAATTATCTGAGATCTCTGATTCATTCAAAGAGAAATCCGCCGCTTCAGATTCAAATTCGGAGAGTTTGAGGGAAGTGGAGGTGTGTAATGTGTTTTGTGTACTCAACTTTAACTTATTCAGATTTTCTATAGCAGTTTTATAAAGGCTTTCTATTTCGGATTTATTGCCAGAATTTCTCGTATTCATTCCCGTCTCCTAAGATCGCATTTGAATCCCGGACGAGCTCCCAAAAATTCATTTAGTCTGTTACGTCAACCCTTGGAAATTTGATCAAAGAGACAATGAGGGAGAATGGAGAGGGTATGGAAGGACGGTTATACTCAATCTCACAGGTATACGCACAGAGGCGAATACCTATAAGTCGCACGCACCTTTTCGGTTCCGGAATATGGATCGGTCAACGTCCCGAAGGGACGCTATGACACCTGTTCCGAGGGACAGTGCGAATGTCGGTTCTACTTTTTGGGTCAAGGAACTTAATCCTTTTGACCCGGGACTGGACCTCGTGCGATCTCAGGTGTTTAAAGGGAAGTGAATGCGAGAGGTGATTTCAATAAAAGACAGCTAGGGAAATATACTAACTTACATTTATTAATAATAAAAAGAAGGAATATTAAAAAATTTTATACATAATAAACCTCTTTTTTTTACATAAGAAAAGAAATTTGTACATATACTTAATATAACATTATGGAGGTGCGTGCGTGCGTGCGTGCGTGCGTGTGTGTGTGTGTGTGTGTGTGTGTGTGTGTGTGTGTGTGTGTGTGTGTGTGTGTGTGTGTGTGTGTGTGTGCTGAGGTGCTTGTAAAGGACAGTGTAAGAGTTTCCTGGGATATAAACTGTGACTATTCTATCCCCTTCGTTGGAGGGGGACGAATATAGTCTAAATAGCCGATCCCAGTCGATCGACTGGGAAACTTTCGACTTCGATTGAAAAGGAGGAGTTGGGAATTGATCCAAGAGAGGAGGGAGAGGAAATCCTTCTTCGAGAGAAGGAGGGAGAGGGAATCGTCCCTCGAGAGGAGGAGGGGGAGGGAATCGTTCCTCGAGAGCAGGAGGGGAATAGTTTAGAATTTCCCGGATAGCAGGATTAATGACAGGAGGAGAGGTGAGGTCTAAAGATGCGTCTGTTCTAATGTTGGTGAGTAGGAGACCTCGAGAAATTGATTGTCGGTCGGTTGTGGCGGCGCGATTGGCTTGGCCAATCCGCCTACTCCTCCGGACGTAAGAAGTTCGTCCCCGTTTTCTAATGGATGTACTAGTACGCACTACAATTCGAAGAGTTAAAATAAAATATGTATATGTTTCGTCGAAAACGCGCATAAGTGCATATAAATGTGTTTCCATACGGGAAGACGAGAGGATGAACCGGAAGGAATGGCGACTTACTGGTTAGCTAGCTGTCCACGAGATCTCGGGTAGATATGTGATCCGGTTGGTATGTGACCGAGGAGGTCCGTCGTCCGCGGAGAGCGCCAGAAGGACAATCGCAGTGGCGTATGCCTGATGATTCCAGTGATGATTTGCCCACAACTTCGCACTCGTATGAAACCGCGAACTGGCGTGATTATGGTGAAATGGCGGGTTTTGGTGAAATTTCCGTACTGCCCGCGACAATAGTTTAGATCGCGAACTTCACTGACCGGATGGTTTCAAGTTTTGTACTGACGCTCTGCGCTTTCGCGGGATCTCCATTTATACCCCGAAAAAAGGTCGTTGTGCCCTTTGTCTAGGATGCAAAAGTTAGTTGCAATGTCACGCGAGATTTACGATTTTTATAGCGTCCTATCGTTATTAATCTAAAAAAAAATGATTTACGTTTTTCTTTAAAAAGCCAAGATTGCTCCAGACGGATGACGAATTCTGTTATTCTCGCGGAAAATATGACTAAGTAAACAGATGGTTACCATACACAACTAGTTTTGCGTGCAGGGCAACCATTGTCAGTCGCGAGTCTGATCTTAGATAACGCTACCATGGGAAGTTATCCCATGCGTTTTATGATTTTTTTAAACTCGATGTGGCGCCTGTTTTCCTAAGATAAAATTGTTGGTCAGTCTGGGACAACAAAGCTTAGATTTTTACTATTGCGTGACTTCGGTGCATTTATAATGTTTTTTGCAATCTTGTCTCTTTTCGGGCCTGCATTAAGGTTGTTTCCTTCCGGGTTGATTGGCTTTTACGAGTTTTCGCGGAGCCTGTCCGGTCCCTCTTTTCAGTTCTATCAGACCGTTATCAGAAGGCTCCGTTCGAGTCTCGCAGACGCCAACATAGTCGCGACGTAGAGCCGAAGAAAAGAATCGTGGTGTCTGTAGGACGTAACATCTTTAACAGTTACGCTATTTGTCAAATTACTTATTAATTATTTGTTTACATATGTTATATTTTATCTGCAATTAAATTCACAAAAACAATTTTGTACTGATAATTCCGTACATTTAATTGTCCAATTGATCACTTTTTACAGCATATTAAATAAAGAAACATAACTAATGTAACTTAAATTTGTTAATCAGACGTTCCATACTCAAACGTGATTTTTTAGTAATAAACCGAAAAAATAAAAAATCGAGGAAGAAAAAAAATTTCTAAACTGAAAATTTCATGGTTACAATTCGAGATTTTTTAACAGCAAATTCAATTCTTCCTTGATAAATTGGTGCCAGACGGAACTCTTACTCTTAAAAACAAGAGCCATGGTGATTTTTTGAAAAAAAATTGTTATCTCGGCTCTTAATCGAAGGGTAATTTTTTTTTTAAATTTGTAGAAAAATGTCAGATTTCGAATGCTTCACACGGCTATTTGATATGATGCATATTAACGAAATTATTTCCATTTTTTTATATGAAAAAAGATACTCACTTTTTAAAGTCATTTTATAATAGTTTAAGAAAGTGCAAGAAATTGTTTTGTTATTAAGTGTACATGATAGTGCAACTCTTGAAGAAGAAAAATCACCCCTGAATTGCTGTGCGACTGCTCAAAGATAAAGAAATTAAGTTTTCCGGAGACAGGTTTTTAGTGAACAAATGACTTTTTGCAAAAACTAATGAACATTTCAGGCTTGTTCAGGGCTAGATTTGTTCATCATTACGCTACATTTTACGAGAATTTCAAACAAAATTAAAAAATCATCATGATAATAAAACGACTTCAAAATTACTAAAATGTTTTTATATGTTACTGTTACGTCCTACAGACGCCACGATATCTTTTTTTCTCTTCGCCGCGATTATGGTGGGCGTCTACGAGACCCGAGCAACGCCTTCTGATAACGGACTGATAGAATTGAAAGAGGGACCGGACAGGGGCCGCGAAAACTCGTAAACGTCAATCAACCCAGAAAAAATGATAAGCTTAATGTAGGCCCAAAAAAAGACAAGATTGCAAAGACATCACGCAATAGTAAAATTCTAAGCTTTATCATCCGAGACTGACTAACAACTTTATCTTAAAACAAGCGCCATACCGCACTTAAGAAAAATCATAAACGCATAGAATAACTTTCAACAGGAGCGTTATCTGAAACCAAACTCGCACTGACAATAATAGCATGGTAACCATCTGCTTATCTAGTCATATTTTCCGCAAGAATAATAGAATTCGTCATCCGTCTCGAAGCAATCTTGGCTTTTTTTTAAACCATAAATCACTTTCTCTTTTTCCCAAAACTACTCTATGTACTTTAGAGCACTCACGATAAAACTTTATAAAAATCGTAAATCTTGCGTGACATTGCAACTAACATTAGGATCCTAAACAAAGAGCTCAACACCTTTTTTTCGGGGTATAAATAGAGGTCCCGCGGAAGCACAGAGTGTCAGTACGGGATTTAAACTCATCTAGTCCGCATCAGTATAGAGTTTTAAAACCATTGAGAGCACATCAGTAAGGTAGTTACTAGTTATCTAGAACAATCCGAAAATTAACCCGCGCTAACACCCCAGTTCGATCCGAGTGTGAATTCTAAAAAAAATCGCAACTGAAGTTAGCCATACGCCGACTACTGCAGTCCAGACGCTCTTTGGTGACGACGGACCTCCTTGGCCCACTCGCCTACCCGATATCTTGGAGACAACTTATAAGTAAGTCATAATTATTTACCGTCCACCCCGCGTTTCCCATGGAAAAACACATTCATTGTATACACACACATACACACATACACACATACACACGCACACATTCATCCACAACCTATAGATAGTATATATTTTTTTTTTATGTAAAAGAAAGTTTATAATGTACAAAACCCTTTGTTAATTATTATTTTTCATTTTATTAATAAATGTAATCTAAGGTATTTCCCTGTTTTTTTTTATTGACATCACCCCTCGTATTCACTTTTCTCGAATACCCGAGATCGCACGAGGTCCAGTCCCGAGTCAAAGGGATTAAGTTCCTTGACCGAAAGATAGGACCGACGTTCGCACTGTCCAGCGGAACAGGTGTCATAGCGTCCCTTCGGACGTTGACCCACATTCCGGGACTTAAAAGGTGCGTACGACTCACAGGTGTTCGCCTCCGTGCGTATACCTGTGAGATTGAGTCTAACCGTCCTTCCATACCCTCTCCATTATCCCTTATTGTCTCCTTGACCAAATTTCAAGGGTTTGGACGTAACATTACGTCTTGACGACTCCACGATTCTTTTCTTTCGTGGAGAAAATTTGTTTTTCTCTTAAATGCGAATAACAGGGTCAATAGTATGGCGAATCGAATATTGATTTTTGATTATTATAAGTAACTAGACATCAATTAAAGGAAAATAATTATTAATGTTCGATTGAAAACACGTGCATTGGTTCTATGTCTCACAGATAAGCCTGATCACATTTTCTGACATATAAAACAAAAACACACTAATCACTCCTATTCTTTCGAAATAATTGGGAAGCCTTTGGAAAAAAGAAATGAATCACCCATCCAAAATCCAAGTACCGAATTGCATCCCGATATATATATATATATATATATATATATATATATACTAAAAATTTTTATAACTGACTACGTTTTTCCATATATATATATGGCCCTTTGGAAAAGCGTAGTCAGTTATAAAAATTTTTCAAATAGTCATAAGTGACATTTAAGATCAGTCGACGAGTTTAATTGTTCCAAGTGCGGAGTTCTCGACTCAGTGCAATCCAAGAAAAATCAACAATCCACATTGGAGATCTTCCATCCTAAATTAAGAGCCCTCACTGAGACATCACTGAGACATCACCGAGGACCCCCGCTATAGTTCGCCATTACCTCCGTCAAATAGTAAGAACAAATTTTCTTTTTTTTTCTTTCTCACGTTACTTTGAAATTAAAGTTATATGACCATCAATATTCTTTCATTCTCTTATTCCTCCTCGATCTTTTCTTTCTTTAACTTCAAACGCATCCTGCCTATCTTTTTTCCTAACAAATTACTTAAGCGATAAAGCGCTTCAAGTAATTTTTCTTATCCAGAATTACTTAAGCGGTAAACGCTTCAAGTAAATTCACCTCTTTCTCTGCTTCGAATTATTTAAGCGGTAAAACGTTTCAAGTAATTCATCTCTTTCTCTACTCAGAATTACTTAAGTGGTAAAACGCTTCAAGTGATTCACCTCTTACTCTGCTCCGAGTTACTTAAGCGGTAAAACGCTTCAAGTAATTCTTCTTTTCCGTATTCACAGTTACTTAAGCAATAAAACGCCTTAAGTAACCCATGGTTACTCTCCCTAGAACCAAATTATAACTCTTGAAAAATCTATCTCCCCTTCCTTCCCTTCGGAATTATCTTCTCCTTCTACGTTCTTATAATTATCCATCATAGGCACTAACGAGAGAAAATTTTAATAGATGGTGGAGTAGACATAGAGCAGGATGCAAGAAGCGGGCCAAGCTCGAGAAATTCAGAAAAGCTAGCGTCCCAATTATACAGACCGGGCAATTTATTTCCCCTCAAGCCCGTCGTCAACTTAAAAAGGCTCATTTGCGCCAAAAAATATCGAGATCAAGGCTCCCCCGACATCTCTGTGGTAGACCTTACTTCGACAAGCCAACCGATAGTTCCCCTAGCAATACACCTTCAGACTCTTCCTTGAATTTTGAATTCTCTTCCCCCTCCTATTCTTCTACCCTCGATAATTTCTAAAACTCAGAACTTTTTGCTCCCTCTCACTCTCCAGTCTCTCCAGAAGACAATACATCTTACGATCAGATATATCAATCACTTGAACATCTCATCGAATCAATAACAAGTTCCTCTTTGTCCCTTTGATACAAACACACACTTACATAGAAACCTATTGTATTTTTCTCTAGCATCGATTTCTGTAAAAATGACACATGTATCACACACACAGTTATTGTAACTTGTAAAGCGTACATCCGGAGCCATATATACAGAGCGTCCCACGTAACTGTGATCACGATTTTTCCGGCACTTCCGATGATCTGACAAAAATTAGTTTAAATAGACACCAGTTACAATATTCTGAAGTAAAAAATATTTAATGCCATTTAAAAAATTAGGATGACCTTGAATTTTTTTCTAAAAAAGAGTATCTTGCAAATTTTTAATATTGCAATTTGTAGCCGATTGAACTGATTAACTTTTATCCAAACTAATTTTTGTCAGATCATCGGAAGTGTCGGAAAAATTGTGATTTTACGCTAAACAAATTAGCGTTTATAATGATATACACTTAAATTAAATAAACATATATATATATATATGTAGGGCCCACGGAAAATGTGTGACATCGGTTCACGAGTACGTGATACGGTACTGTCATTCGCCGCTCGCGATTCGCGGGANTTGCTTAAATTTTATTTCGCCGCCCTTCTGATTCGCTGCGTGAGACAAAAATCGTACAGGTCCAATCCCTGGTCAAAGGAATTAAATTCCTTAATCTAAAAGAGGACCGATGAATGCACAATCTCGAATTGGGTAATAGCGTTGCGTATTGACATTCTGAGACATAATCAAGTGCGTCCGACTTGTGGCACTCGCTTCAGAACTATAACCACAAGAGCGGTGTCAGTTGCATCCTTCCTCAGCTCTCTCCTAATTCCTTCTTCACATCGAAATAAAAGAATCTTGGGGCCTGGACGTAACATATAAATCACAATTCAATTTAACGTCATTATTATGTTATTGCGACTTGTTCTACTTTAATTGTAAAAAACATTTTTGTATATGAATAAATAATTGTGTGTTTCCTCTGACTAGATTATTTAAAATCTCCGTTGTTTTTGATGATATGAGAAAATATCACAGGGGATCTTGTTCGATTCGAAGAGGCACATATTACGATTAGCAAAAAATTTTCCTCAAAATTATATTTTTTGAGATTTCAAGATCACCTCCACTTTTTTAAATGGAATTATATAATTTTTTTTACATAATATGATATTTCTCTAATTATTTAGCATATAAAAGTATTAAAATAGTGATATAATAAAATTAATAGTTTAAGAGATATTTTATACTAACATATATTGACATAAAATATTAAATAACTTGTAAACTATTAATTTTTTTATAATCGTACTTTTAGGGGAGTCCTAAAGTCTACTGTTTTACCAAGTAAGCATGTATAACTTTATGCGTATAAGAAATTTTTTTTTTTTCATCGATTCGAAAATTCTTTTCCAGGCTTGAAATGTACGCATTAATACATGTCTGGAAAGTGGAGTCTGTGTTGAGAACGATCAAAAATTTCAAAATTGATTATTTTTTATTATTTCTTATTGTAACATAGCATCTCAGCTGTCAAGTCGTAACAACATTTGTTTGATATGAAAGCTTTGCAACCTGTATGTACGAAATAGTGATTCCAGTCACGTAGTTTACACGAACAAACAACGTCGAGTTCCTAGAATTAGACTTAGACGCTTTATCGTAAAAAATTTGTTATACGAAAATTAACACGTGTGACTGCATGTACCATAGGTTGCGTGAAATATTACTGTGGTAGTATAAAAAAAGACACGTCGATATGCGTCGCGCGGCGCGACCTCTAATAATTTCGTCGGAGTTCGAATTTTGCTTTAGGATCCTCTTAATACTTCTATGAACAAAATAATGAGATGAATCAATTGTTGGATCAGCGCACGTCAGCGTACGTAAAAGACGCGATCGTATGTATTTGATACTCGTATTTTATATTATGCTTTTTTATTTATTTATTTTTTTTTTTAATTAACATCCTAGATCATTACAATTTGTTCAGTGCTGGACATTCAGTAACGTTTATGACTTACAAGGGAAGATTCACAACTGTCCGAAACCGATGTGATTCTCCATGTGATATGTTGTTAAATATGAAAATCTAAGAGACATGTATTTTTTTATACGTGCGCTAACTCATGTTTAAGGAGTGAAAAATCCTTTAAAAAAAACGATATTTTTTTTTCAAGGTGAATATCGTCGGAAGTATAAAAGATAGGAAAAATTTTGTAAACAAAAGTTGTACGGTTTCAAGAGTTCTTTAAAGTTCTAGATATAAAAATTTTGTTTATTTTTATTTAACAAAATATCCTCACCATCCATAATTTTCTTAAATTTTCAAATTTTTGTTTACCAAATTAAAGATTATTTTTTTACGAATTCAACCATGTATAATAAAGTTACGTATTACAACATATCATTTTCGAGAATTATTTATTAACGCGTATATACGTAATCCATGCTCATATGCGTAAGTAATTGTCGTCGGAACAGTAAAATATATAAAAACTTGAAAAGATGTCTTAAGTAAAATTTATATAGTAAATACTTAATACATATAATATATATAATAAAGCATATATTTTCTACATATATGCTTTATTATATATGTATTTAAATTTTATATACAATATATATATGTATGTATATGTATTTAGATTTTCTAAATATATAATATTTTTTAAATATATTGGATATGGGAAAAAGTTTGTGGCGGTTTTTTAATAAAATTCAAGTGTTTTTCTTAGAGTATTAAAATCAATTTATTTAAACCAAATATGCTCCATTATTTTCAATAATATTTTTGGGGCAGAGCCATAATTCGCGATAGAACTTCTGTGGTTTCTGGTCAAAAAACTGTTTCAAGTGAACACTTTTCACAGGCCTCTTTTAAAGCCAGCTTTACATCATTAAGAGAGTTCTGCAGAGACCTAAACAAATGATAGTCTGAGAGTGCTATATCAGGACTATACGGTGGATGCATTAAGACTTCCTAGCCAAGCTCTCGTAATTTTTGCCGAGTTATCAAAGATGTGTATAATCGAGCGTTGTCGTGATGGAAGACGACACCCCTCCTATTGATTAATTCTGGCCGCTTTCTCTCAATTGCTTGTTATAATCTCTCCAGTTGTTCACAGTAAAGTTCGGAATTAATTGTTTGATCGGGCGATAACAGCTCATAGTGAACGATTCCCTTCCAATCCCACCACACACACAACATCACCTTCTTCGTCAATTCAGGTTTTGCTTGTGCCTTCTTTCCTTCCTTTCCACGATCTTTTACTAGTTCGATTATCGTACGTGATCCATTTTTCATCACCAGTTATCATTCTCTTCAGAAATGACTGAATTTCATTCCGTTTCAGTAGCGTATCGCAAATGTTAATTCGATCCATCATGTTCTTAACACTCAACTCATGAGAAACCCAAACATCAAGCTTCTTTTTGTATCCAGCTTTGTGTAAATGATTTAAAACTGTTTTGTGGTCGATGCCTAGTTTACTGGCAATCTCCACAGCGCTCACATATTTATCACGCTCGACTTTTTCTATGATTTCATCGGACTTTTCAATGATTGGTCGACCGGAGCGAGATTTATCTTTCACTTCGAAATTTCCAGTACGAAAACGAGCGAATCATTTCCGTGCTGCTGATTTTGATAAAGTAACTTCACCGTAAATAGCACAAATTTTTTCACAAGCCTGTGCAGCGTTCTTGCCTTTATCGTAGTAATACTGCAAAATGTAGCGAATTTTTTCCTTATTTATTTCCATTTTCAAAATAAAATAACTTTTGATCCACTTCACCGATTTCAATCTTTTTCAGTTCAAAACAAAGGTTGAAATGTCACTTTTTAAACGCACGTCTAGTGTTGTCGATGCGATTAGTAGTTACCGAGTGCTGAGCATTTAATGTCATCTAGTAGGAAAAACGCCACGAACTTTTTCCCATACCCAATATATACATATTAACCCCTTGTTATTATTTCTTCGACATTTACGCCTAAATTCTAAACAAAATTGTAAGGTTCGTAACATATTCTCATAAGATTTATAACAATTTTGAAGTATTTATACGATATTTTTACAGACAGCTTTTTACTAGCTATAAGATTTATAAGAAATCGAAAATATTTACGAATAATTTTACGTCTTACGATACATACGCTTAAAATTAGAGAATACTGGTTATAAGTTCTTACAAGTTTTATAAAAAAAGTTACAAGTCTTACGATTCTGCTTAGAATT
Organism: Acromyrmex charruanus; assembly: GCA_017607545.1. Lineage (NCBI taxonomy): Eukaryota > Metazoa > Arthropoda > Insecta > Hymenoptera > Formicidae > Acromyrmex > Acromyrmex charruanus. The sequence continues at coordinate 1,868,288 of JAANIC010001623.1, forward strand.
GACCTATTAATTTCTTCTATGAATAAAAATTAAAAATAATTTTATTCCAAATCCATTCTTTTATAATAAAATTATTGTATAAGATCGAATCTTAAAAAGTAAATTTTTAAAAAATTGTTGCATTTACAATAAATACATTGAATTGTTAGAAAATATATATTTAATATATAACTATATTTAATATATATAAAAAGTATATTTAAATTGTTAGAAAATCTCGCGTCTGAATCGTCATATGTAATGAGATATAAGAAATAACCTTCTAAATCACGTATCATGTATCAGAGTCGTGACATATTTTTCAAAGAAAAGATAAGTTTCTTGGAATAGATAATAGGAATAACTGTGCGGTAATAGTAAATTCATATTAGGGATGTTTATCGTTATTCGATAATATCGAATATTCGATATTTTTTGCTATTCGATATAAAAATATCGAATAAAAAATTATAAATAAAATATTGACTGGATATTCTTTTACTATTCATATTCACTTTCCACTTTTAGGAATCTTGGGTGCATTCGGTATATCGATAGTCGGTATCGATACTATTCAGTACTACGCTGACTGAACGTTCAATGAACTCTTGCATCTGTTTAGTTGGTCTATACTTTTGGATTCAACAGAATGTGCCAATTGGATGCAAGCGTTCAATGAGCGGTGTCGGGTCAGTCGAGTGTAAGCGTAACGGTACGTTCCGAACTTTTCACTGATCGCGTCACGCATCGCGTCGTGAAAGAGAAAGAGAGAAGTTTATACAATATACACACACACTCTCTCTCTCTCTCTCTCTCTCTCTCTCTCCCCCCACCCCCCCCCCTCCCTCTCCCCCTCTCTCTCCCTCTTTCTTTCCTTCAACGACGCGACACGTGACGCGCTCAGTGGAAACCTAGAAACGTATCCTAATGTAAAGTAATACTAAACGCATCCATTGTATTTCATAATTGGTAACACTATTTGTGAAGGATGCGTGCTAAAATACCTGATTTAAATGTGTATTCGTTTTGCTGTGTAAAGAATATATAATTCTAAATTTTTTGCTTGTGTTTATAACTTCACAATGAGTCTTGTGTGGAAGTATTTTACAAAATTAGAAAAAAAAAATTTTGTAAAATATATACTATGTTCCAAAGATATAAAGAATTCTGGGACTACTTCTAACCTTTTCGCAAAACATTTATTTGCATATAATGATTGTGTAAAAAAGAAAAAAATCAGAGTTAAGTTATACTGCTTTTTAAAGTTATAATAAATGTTCTAATATTTATTACAGGCTGATTGTATTCTGTAAAGCCTGATCTACAATTGCGTAAACGTAGTTGCAAGTTGTAAGTGATCGTAATTGTAAGTTGTAAGAATTGTCTTCCAATCACAGTTGGTATTCAACTATAATTGGTCAATTCTTACAACTACAACTACGTTTACGCAATTGTAGATCGGGCTTAAGACACAAATATGTGTACCGTGCTTAGGTTGCATTCACTTTGAGTCTTGAGTACTGAAAATCTTTATTTTATAATTCTATATTTTATAATATACGTAACGTGAACTATACAGTTTCAGTATCAATAATGAATAATGGAATACAGCCTAAGCATGATAGTATGATACACATTTGTCTTATAGAATACAAATGTTTTAAAACTAATGGCAAAAAAGAGAGAATAAAATATAAATAGTGACCCTCAAGCCTCAAGGCTCAATTAGAGTCTTGCCATAAGGCGAGTGGACAAAATTCTACGAGAGAAAAGGATAAATCGTCCTATTTCTTTTTCAAATAGGTTTGAAGAAGAAAGAGGACAGATGTATATCCTTCTTTCTCATAGGATTTTGTCCTCTCGCCTTATGGCAAGACTCTGATTGAGGATCTCTAGACGTAATTACATTTTGTCTTATGTTGTTTTAATTTTGGGCATTATGTTATTTAAAAAGTGTATGTGAAAAATGTTCGAGGTTCGAGAATGATCCAAATAGGAATCAAACTTTAAAGTTTCTGAATAAAGAAATTTTTTACAGAAACAGAAAGACGTTCATAAAGAACATAATACAGTTATTTCAATGGATGTAGGTGCAGATGATTCAGGTAATCAAGAGCAAGTTAGCAATAGTGAATATTTATATAGCAATGAATATTTATATCTCTACTTATATAATTTATTAATTTTCAAAAGTATAGTATGTTGCCATCTTAAGCTTCTACCTGCTATTTACAAGTTTTTTGAGTATAATTTTAATTTTTTTTTTTAATGATATATATGTGCATTATTTTGTGTACATTCCTTTTATTTTACATTTTTTTATCTAATTAAGTAAATTATTTAAATAATCAGATCACATTTTTATATTTTTTGTTTCATACGTTTATCTTTATAAATTGTTTAAATATACAAATTTATATTTTTTCAAAGATTTGAATTGTATATATGTATATGTATACATTTATATAAATATATTTTTTATTGTTTCACAGATCAAAAAGCCCTTCTGTTTCTGAAACTTCCGTACCTAGTTCTTCCCATTTTTCATACTCTTTCAGTCCACATTATTGAAAATACTGAATAAGAGAGCAAGATTGATAATGGATGTTCAAAGAATACAGCAATTACAAACGCACTAATTTATATGATCTGCAGAGACAATATGTCAACTAGAAGTGTAGAAAAAGAAGGTTTATCTCATTTTGTCAAGATGTCTGTGCCCAATGTATAAAATACCTTCAAAATCCACTGTAACAACGCTCGAACAAAAATATAATGAATGCAAATTCTATTTTAAATCTTATTAAATAAAGTGCAATATATATCCTTGACATCAGATATTTCCAAATCATACAATCATAAATTCAACTAGAAGCTTTCTTGTTATAACTAGTCATTTTATTAATCCAAAAACTTCTTGTCTTGAATCAATTTGTTTGAAAGCAATACAGTTGACAGAAAGACATACAGGAAAAAACATAGTCAAAGAGTTTCATAATATTTGTAACGAATTCTCTATTAGCCCATCTAAAATTTTTTTGTATTACAACAGATGGAGCTTCTAATATGCAGAAAGCAGTAGAAATATTCTCATATGATTCAAACTCATCAAAATGGATTAAGTGTTTTGCGCATATAACCAATTTAATTGTACAAAAATCTTTAAAAAAAACGACTGAGCTCAAAAAAATAATTTCGGATATTAAACGTATTGTAACATACTTTAAGCACAGTATAATGCATCCGATGCGCTCAGAGTAGAACAACTGAAACTTGGGAAGAGTAAAGGCAATATATTTTATACAAGATATACATCTTATACAAGATATTTCTACTCGGTGGAATTCCACTTTTGAAATGAAAAACAAAGATTTGAAAAACTAGCACCTATTTTAGCTAGTAAACAGCACAAATGGTTCCCAAATGTCGTCAGGATCACACCTTGGAGTAGTATCTGAGATTATTTGTCTTCTGGAACCTTTTAAAAAAGCGACTATTCAGATATCAACCGATAGCAATGTTTCTGCTAGCATCGTCTTACCATTGTGTCATAATGTACATGATACGTTGAATGAATTCGAGTCCGTTACTTATCATTGCCTGCATTAGAATTAAAACAAAATTTGTTAACTGAAATTAAGAAGAAGTATATGCCCCTTGAAAAAAATCAGCTCCTTGTTATTGCAACTCTGCTTGATCCCAGGTTCAAGAAAGTATATAATCTCTCCAGTTTTTCTCAGATAGGAGCTATACGTAGGCTGCTGGAAAAGTTTCTGCATTCTAATACTTCCAGTGGCACCAACGTTCTGCTACTATCATATCCGTAAAATTAAACATTTTTAACATATAATTCAGTTAACAGTTTGTACCCAAGCCAACTAGTTTTGTTTGCATAGTATTTTAGAAGTAGTATTTTATTTCATAGTATTTTATAAAGAAATTATTTTGTGAGAAAATGGAAATTTTGCGTGAAAATTTTCGGGCAATGATTTTTTACGATTACAAATGTAATCTAACTCCGAAACAATGCATCGATCGACTTCATTTGGCTTTTGGGGATGAAGCATTATCCTGTTTATAATTGGTTTGCCGAATTCCAGCGTGGACGTACCTTTCTTTATGACGAATTCCGTGAAGGTTGTCCATCCACGTCTGTTGTTGCCACTAATGCTGTGCGTGAAATGATTGAGCGAGACCGGCATATGACATACCGCGAGATTCAGGCATCCTTAGGCATTGATATAAAAGCAATACATATGATTTTGATGATCACGTACAGAAACTTTGCAGTCGTTGGATCCCATACAATTTGATCGAAACTCAAAAACAGGTTCATATTAAATGGAGCAAAGAAATACTCAAGAAATTCATTTGACCGAGGTCGGTCAAATTTGGTCTACAACATCGTTACTGGGGACGAAACATGGATCTATTCGTATGAGCCCGAAAGGGGCTCATCCATAAACAACAATCCACTGTTTGGGTATTTCAAATGAAACCAACAAAAGTTGTTCGTTCGCGCAGTGCTGCCAAATAAATGATTGCTTGTTTCTTCAGTTATACTGGACATGTGGCAACCGTGGCTTTAGAGGATCGAAGGACTGTAAATACTGACATACAACAATTTGTTTGCCAAAAGTCATAAATGAATTGTGTAGAACAAACCGAAATCGTCGCATCATCCTTCATCATAACAACGCCAGCTGTCACATAGCACGTCAAACCATTGATTTCTTATCCAGTAAAAATGTCGAATTGATGACTCATTGTCCGTATTCACCTGATTTATCATCTAATGACTTCTTTTTGTTCCCAAACATTAAAAAGAAGATGCGTGGTGAGCGATTTGAGTCACCTGAAGCAGCTGTTGAAACATTTCGTACACTGATTTCTGAGGTTACAGCCTCAAAGTGGAAAAAATGCTTCGAAAATTGGTTCGAGCGTATGCAAAAATGTATCGATCTTAAAGGCAAATACTTCGCAAAACAATAAAGCCATTTACCGAATTTTACATGTTTTTTTCATATTGTTTGCAGAAACTTTTCCAGCAGCCTACGTATTATAAGTGCAACAGAAGATGAAAAGTAAAATAAAACAAGACTCTTTGTCATTAGTAGAAGAAAGTCCATCTAAGCCAAATCAAGAGATTTTAAACAATTCAAATTCCATATAGATAAAACATATACGGAAATTAAAAAACAAGTCAAATGCGGATGAATTATCTAGTGATCAAACTCCTGAATTAAAATTATATTTTAAATCCACAATAATTCCATTGTCGGAAGATTCTATCAAATATTGGCAAAGTTGCAAAACATTTTCTCCTGCATTGATGGAAGTTGCTTTAAAATATTGTACAATGATGGGTTCTTCTGTAGCGTCTGAGAGAGTTGTTTCAGCCATCAACAATGTAGTTAGTTACTGACAGGAGAAGTAGATTAACCAGTCGTCATATTGATGAAGCTATTTTCCTTACATATTTTATAAAAGATATGTTTAAATAATATCCAAAGATTTATTATTGTTTATATGTTCATACATATACAATATATGTTATTTAGTTTTAATGTTTCAAAGATTCAAAGTTTATGTTTATATTTAAAAAATGTATTATATAATTTATAAAAAAATGTTGAATGTATTGTATAATTCAGTATAAAAATAAATTTTTATGATTAATAAAAATGTTTTTATTATTACAAAAATAATTATTAAGTATATTTTCCACCAATTACATTTCTTAACTTTTTTTTTATTTTAGATTTTTGAGCCAATATTTGAGAGCTAGTGATTAGTTTAATTAGTTAATTTAATTATTGTGACATAAAGGAAGGAGTTTCATTTATCGTTTGTAATTTGTAATAGGGAATAGAGATTGTAATAGGGACTATAAATAGACGGAGTTTTTTCTAGTTTCTTTCATCAAATGATCAAATATCAAATATTACATATCTTCATTCGTAAGCTCTAAAAAAAAATTATTTTTTATTAAGCTATTCGTTATGCGATATATTCGATATAATGTCTATTCATTCGGAATGAATATAGATAGTTTTAAAATATCTGAGTATATTCATAGTCGATATTTTTGCTCGATATTGACATCCCTAGTTCATATATACATTCAAGATAATTATAATAAATGGACAGTATAAGAATATTCACATAGCAGTCTTACGTTCAGTTAGTGCAATCGTTCTGTCATAATCACATCTATACAATTTGTTAAATTATTTTTATATTACGATACAAAGCAAAGTTTAACATTTTTAAACATGATCAATCCACTTAATGTTGTTAGACTTTTATTAGCATCTATAAGTTCAATATATCGAACAGAAACACCAATCATTGAAGAAAAAATAAAATTAAAAGAACACATATAAAAATTATTGTTGGATAGCATTTTTCACTATAATGGGTTGGTAACAGAAGAAATCTATCTTGATTATCAAGAACCTTATAAACTACATAAGATTGAGCGCTGATTGCGCACGCACGCACGCACGCACGCACGCACGCACGCACGCACACGTGGAATCGGAATTGACCAATGAATACAGTCAGAATTATGAAGATTTAAATTTTAATATACCGAATGAACTTTCATTACGAGAATTTCTACGAAACATGGAGTCTGGAGAATAATATTACTCATGTAACTCTTACAAAATTGCTTAAAAGATTCTTAGAATTAATGGACATGAGAATCTTTCTTGTAATGAGCGGATATTATTGGAAACTCCTACAACAACTTCAACGATTGATAGTCCTTCTGGTACATTTTATTGGTTTACAGAAAGCAATAAAAAATCATTTACGACACATTAGATCTTTCCGTGAATATCCTGAAAATCCAATTAAAATCATTTTAAGCATTAGTGGGTACCATTAGCAAAAAGTCCCTAAGCAGTTTTGGCCACTTTTAGGGTAAATAATTCACGCTGATTATAGAGAAAAACCGTTTCATCGGAGTATTTTATGGATACTGTAAACCAACCAAACCTGAAGAAATTATTCATTTTAATTTTAGGAATATAATGAAATTCAACACTAAGGATTTCAATATAGAGGAAAGAAATACAAGATTTTCATCAAGTGCAGTAATATGCGATGCCCCTGTAAAAGCATTCATGAAATGCATTAAAGGCTATACAGAATATTATGGATGCGACAAATGTGAAGAGGAAGGCGAATGGAGGGATAATCGAATATTATTTCTTAATGAAAATGCTCCTTTATGCACGGATGAAACATTTTTATTACAACATAATGAAGATCATCATTTAGATAATTCATTTCGAAAATATTGAATTAAAAACAGTTTCCCTTAGACTACAGGCATCTCGTATGTCTTGGTATCATGAAAAGACTTCTAAAATTGTGGATTCAAGGAATAAATGGCATTAAATTGCGTGCATCTCAAATTGATCAATTATCTACAGATTTAAAACTGTTAATACTATACATGTATAGGCTTGTGCCTGTTACGCTATGTGTAATGCTAATTTTCTTGTTGACATGGCCTTGTGGCCTTTATACAGATTGCTGATATAGATGATGTTTGAGCTCGAAGGACCAAATGATTGACGACTTTGTCACGTAATCTTGAAATCAGTGTGTATTTCATCTTTTTATAAAAACGCGCCAGCAGCCGTTGATTCAAGACAAACATGTACTCGAGAATGAGGCAACGCCGCTCGCAATAGTGTAGGTAACGCTCTGTCTGTGAACAGAACTAGATAGATCCGCGCTGCATAGAGGGCCTGAATATAGAGAGATATGTGCGCGGGAAATAAGAACGTGCGTAATGCATATAAATCGCCGCCCTTGAAAGCATCGGCTTTCAACGAAATATAATATAAGTATACAAACTTAAATGGACGCAAAAATGATAGCATAGTGTACTGAGATACTATTCTAATAATCACTATCAAAAGGAAAAATGTACAGACGTGTAATAGGACGCTTATAAACACTATTAGATGTACGTATTGTGACCGTACGAACATTGTCATTACCGGGATGTAGTTCAAGAATCCTAATGTCCTTGTTTCTTGTCGGAAGATAGCACGAATTCCTTTTCAAAATTGAAAGCTTGGTTATATCGAAGAGTTGATATGTTAGAAGACCTTCTTCGTAGTTCAAAGCTACCTTCGAGTATTGTCTCATCCTTGATAGCTAAAATATCTTGCAAAGTGTCTGCGCCGATGACCAAAAGTCGACATAAAAGTCATTCAAAACTGTTCTGGTGCCAATTGAATACCTGTCGGAGTTGTCCTCGGCTAATTTCCTAAGAGAGCGAATAGCTAGGAAGGCAGCAGATGCTGTGCTAGTTAGGAGTTCAAACGTTTAAATCGGTTGGTTCACAGAATCACGCCAGAAAATGCGTTGAAGAGAAGTTTGACTGGAGTCGATTAAAACTTGTCTATACATCTTTGCCACGTCTGCATCATACTTGAACATGCCAAATCTTGTCAATATTGAGAACAGATCATCTTGTAGTGTAGAGTCAACCAATAATATGTCATTCAATAAATTCCTATGGTTGTCTTACAAGAACCATCGAAAACCATTTTAAGCTTGGTGAAGATACTTATTTCCTTATACATTGCGTGATGCGGCAGATAATATGTTTTATTGTTGCCCTCTGTAGGATGAATCACTTGGTGCATATGACCAAGTTGCATGTACCCCTGTAAGAATTGTTTGTATTCCACATGCATCTTAGAAGAGATTATAAAGTGTTTCTCTGAACATTTGAGACGGCGAATGGCTACTTGCTCGGAGTCTCCAAGTTTAGATAGCTTGTCAGGTTTGACTAGTAGCTGGACTATGAAGCGTCCATCGCTGTTACATTTAACAGTATCTTTGAATAAATTCTCGCAAGTTTGGAGAGAAATTCGATGAGGATATCGTGTGATCCAATTCACAAAAATGGTTGAAGACATGATTTAAATCTTTCGTTACAGCTAAACAACTGGTGATCAAAGAAACTGGAATTTGTAGCAATACTTGCGGTCGGACCAGATAAGATCCATCCCAAGAGAGTCTTCTGCAAAGTTAGCTGACTTCTAAAAGACTTAATTTGACCTGCGCAAATAAGCTTCCAAAATATTTCGGCCCCTATTAACATATCAACCTCAGCGAAAACATTAAAATCAGGATCAGCCAACTTTAAATTACTTGGTATAGTTATATTTTTAGATATGAATTTCTGAGATAATTGCTGAATAATTCTTGATAAAATGACACATTCTACACTCTCGCTAAAATTATTGAACCGCGACTTGATACGCACGACAGTTGACTAATTGGCTTGAATATCAGTTACATCGGAAACAGATATCTCTATCTGCCTTTTATTGAAGCACAATTTGTTAGCAAGGTCCTGTATAATAAGTGCATCTGAGACCCGTTATCTAACAATACACGGCACGAATGGATCTGATTATTATTATCAAATACATGAATAATAACTGTAGACAATATAATGCCCAAAGAATGATGGATTGATACACATTGTGTTACAACTGGCTTCGCAGAGCCTTCTGTTTCGGAGGGAGTAATTACGCTAGAGTTAAACGCTTTGTTATCATCTACCGAATTTGACAAATGTAATAATGTGTTGTGTTTGCCTTTACGTTTGCGACAAGAGCCCAAAGCGCAATTTTTAGATTGGTGGGAATTAGATCTTACAACAGTTAAGACATAAATGAGCCCTTTTTGCTGAGGCAATTCTCTTTTTTACAGATAATTTGAGAAACGCTTCGCAATAATATAGCGGATGAGTCTCCTTGCACTGGGGAAGATAAATTAGAGGTTGCGAAATTTGAAACAGAAGAAGCCTTTGATTTTGTAGCGATCTTTGAAGAATTAATAGGTTAATTGATTGAAAGTTTACTAAAAATTGCTTCAAGCGTGTGGCAATGTTTTGAAAGAAAATTAATCAGTGATTTCAAAGTAGAAATTTTTTTGTCAGGAATGCTCGTTTCCTAGGCCTTGCTAGTGACTCAAGTTTTGATAAGATAAGATGAACGATTAAATCATCCCAAGCATCTGTGGGTCTTTTCATAGCCTTAAAGGCGCGTAAATGTTTTAAAAGTGTATCTAACAATTCATGCAACTGAACATGATTTTCTTTCGTTAATGGCGGGAATTAACAGCAGACCAGGCATCCTTGTAGTTAGTGATGATAGTTTCGATAGATTTTATTATTTCAGTCGTCCTTAAAAATTTTGTCCTTAAAAAAAGAACGTAAATAATGGAATTTTTCAATCTCGGATAAATTTTGATTGGCGTGTATCAATTTTTCAAATGTGTCCTGGTAAGAGTACCAATCTTCATAGGAATCTGAAAACACCGAAAGTTCGATTTTGGGTTTTGGGAACTTAACATGCGATTCCCTACTTGTGGATGTGCTCGTGATCATTAAGAATTGTCGAAGAGATTCTAAAATTGCGTTGATCAAAATGTTCAAGTAATGATTCACAATGTGAAATCAAACTGAAATATATTGATTCGAAGTTTGCTCTGTGTTGACATAGCTCATCTTTGTTTTCAATTGATCTTGATTCTCAAGCACTTCTATTCGTGATTGCACGACGTCAAAAAGATTCCATAACTATTAGCCTCTTTTTACGTTCAACAATGTCATGTCGTGATTCACTATTTGCATTAAAGTTTTCTATGGCAGTTTTATATGTCACGTTAAGGAGACCTTTCCGGTAGTGTTTAGTTTTACTCTCCGCTAAAGGCATCGAATCCATACTTATAGAATTTGTGCTACCATTAACGAACTTAAAATGTTGCCTTTATTAGAAAGGGAAGCGCATGCGTAAGCATATATATGTATGTATATGTATACGTGAATAAAGTTTCGAGAAATGAAAAGACAATATGGCTGCTCGAATAGTGAAAATGAAAGTAATATGACTATCTTAGCTTGATTTAACGAAACGATCTTACTCAAATAATTGACTTAAGACTATATAAATCTGCTTACTTATGCTCTTAATTGCGACTGACAAACACGCTAGCCAGGCGTGTGTGAATGATACTCGAATTATACCTTGCGTATCGCTGGTTCGGACCTTTGTATCCGATTCGAAGGACCAACTTTTGTATAGGCTTGTGCCTGTTACGCTATGTGTAGTGCTAGTTTTCTTGTTGACGTGGCCTTGTGGTTTATACAGATTGCTGAGATATAGATGATGTTTGATTATGAGCTCGAAGGATCAAATGATTGACGACTATGTCATGTAATCTTGAAATCAGTGTGTATTTCACCTTTTTACAAAAACGTGCGTTAATAGCCGTTGATTCAAGACGAATACGTACTCGAGAGTGAAGTAATGCCGCGCGCAACAGTGTAGGCAATGCTGCCTGTGAACAGAACTAGATAGGTCCGCGCTGCATAGAGAACTTAATAGGCACAGAATGTAGAGAGACACGCGCGTGAGAAATAACGTGCGTACAATACATATCCATAGAATTTTCAAGAAAACCAAGAGGTTTAGATGAATTGGATCGCTGGAAAGCGACGGAGTTTAGGCTATTTTTCTATATACAGTTTGGCCACTTTGTGATCATATTTGCTAAATGATTACTTGAGACATTTTTATGTCCTGCACTGTGCTATTTCCGTTCTTTGTAATTCAGCTGATTGTAAATACAATAACGAATATGTACATGAATTATTAGTGCATTTTGTATTAGTGCACAAGCATTTAAAATACTATATGTTGAAAAGTACATTACGTACAACGTGCATAACTTGATTCATTTACATGAAGATATTAAGAATCATGGATGTCTTGATATGTTCAGTGCTTTTCCATTCGAAAATTATTTTCATGAAATGAAGAAAATGCTTAGGAAAAGTACAAAACCGTTACAACAATTGCACATACAATTAATGGAAAAATCTGAAAATACACTAAATATTGCATACGAATCTCAAGAGTATCCCATTATTCAAAAAGCAAAGAATGAAGAGTTACTGTTTGGATATACTCATCAAGAGGCAAAATTTAAAAACTTTTCACTGTCTTGCACAAAAAAAAGTTGATTCTTATTATTATATAAATAACAAGCATATTCTCATGGTTAAATATATTGGCAAGAAAAATGGAGAAACAATTATTCTTGGAAAAATGTTGAAAAATTCCTGCGGTGTCCCTTTATATCCATATGATTCACGAAATTTAGGAATCCATGTCGAAGATGAATGGTCTGAAATTAGAATATATCAAATAAGCAAAATAAGTGCAAAAGCAATGCAAATTCTTTACAGAAATTTGTATAATTCCTATTTTACACACTAACGATTGAAGTGAGTACTGTAAATAAATAAAAATGTCTAGTAATTTATAATAAATAAGATGGTGACATAACAACTCCCCATTTACATTTTATACAATAACTTGGTTAATAATCAAAATTTAAATTTAAAACTTAATTTACATTCGTTAAAGTTGTTCACAGTGTTTGATTACAAATTAGCAAAAAAGTAAAACATTTTAGAATGCAAATGTAAACAAATGTATATACACATAACTTCTTTAGCATATAAGTTGCTCAGTACTAAAAATAGTACATGTAATATAAATTATAGATTAACAGTAGAGCTACAATCGATTATCAAATAATTATTTTGATATCAAAACCTCAAAAAGAGGAATAATTAATACGTGAATAATTAATACGCATAAAGGATCACATTAGCAAAATATCATGCATTTATTATTATTATTATTATTATTGTTTATTATTATTTAAATTTGAATAACTGAAAATATTTACAGTCAGATAAAATATTAAATAGCAAACAACACAC
>JAANIC010001623.1:1886221-1908974 GCA_017607545.1 Acromyrmex charruanus
CACACACACACACACACACACACACACACACACACACACACACACACACATAAAATGCATACTTTATTACGAGAATACTTTATTGTATACAAACATAACAGTTTACAATACAGCTTCTCCGAAAAAATTTGATTTAATTTTTTAGTAAAATTTAATTTTATTAATTATATTTTATAGGAAGGAGATCTAGCTAAGCTAACCTAACTTAACCTGTAATTTCAATTTACTGAAGGTAGTTCTGGTTGGAAATCGACGCATGCGCACTAAAAATTGGAGACCACATAAAAAGTTCAGTGTCCATACCGTATGTATTCTAAACTATTTCCCAGATGACTAGAAAATTTCTTCTAGTGCAGAAAAGTTACTATAAAAGAGGTCGCTACAGAGCGGCTACCTCCTAAGCTCATCAGGTGCTATCACTTACTAGTTCCGATGACGAGGCATCGATATAGGTGCCGAAAACGAAAGCTCGTCTTTCTTCGCCACTTGTCGAGTACTTCTTTCGCTTTGGCTTATCAGCCAAAATAGTTAAGAAATCGGAACGGAACAAAAATCGGAGTAACTCCGATATTAATCTGAAACACAGCCGGAGCATTCCACGCGTTATTTATTTCCAAAGAAATAGCCAACAGCTATTTTTTTACATTTATTTGTAAACCGGAATAGGTTATAAGTGGCGAATATAGAAAGAACATGTGGCAAATAAAATAAGTAACGGTCTATCATATATCAGTTTGTAAGCGGTCAAAGTTTTTTCCAAAGACAATAAAAGTGTCTCGTATTCTGCAAGTCATCCGAAATTTATTTAAACCGCTCATTTTCTGACAACTCAGTGGAACAAATTTCCCAGCCAAAATTTCACCATCGAAATCCTAGGAAGGTTCCTACAGTGGTAGAAGGATTACATGGTGTGCTCAGTTTGCAAACGTCTCTCTTTCTCTCTCTAAAATTAGCGCTCTCTGTCGTTTCTTCGCTTCTTGTTCCGCAAGGCTTACAAGTGTGAAACGCGAAACATGAGGCGGTATTCATAGTCCGTTTTTATTTTAAAATCATCTTAAATATAATATCTTAGGGCCACTTTCACCAAGCTCCGATTAACTTAATAGGCCTAGTAACTTTACAGGATTCCAACTGAAGCTGATGTCGGAGGAAAAAATGCAAAGAGAAAAGTTATAAATATAGATTTGTAATACTAACTTATGTAGCAAGGTTTCTCTCTGGTAGCTATTTGTTAATAATTTATTTTAGTGTTTAATATAATATAGAAAATTACAGTCAATTATAATTAGTGAAATATATTTAACTCTTCAGTTCACATTTTTTTCTCCGACATCATCTTTAGTTGAAATCCTGCAAAATTACTAGGCCCGTTAAGTTAATCGGAGCTTAATGAAAGTGGCCTTTAAGATGTTAATACAGTCCCAGGATTGACTTACGACATCTTAAGATTGACTTAAGACAGTCTTAAATGTAAGAATCGACTATGAATACTAACCTGTTTCGCATTATGAGAAATTGATACTGAATCTTTTCTTGCACGAGAGATTCAATACCACTTCATGACGCGAAACAAGTATTGATAATCGATTCTTACATTTAAGATCTTAAGTCAATCTTAAGATGTAAGTCAATCCTGGGACTGTATTAACATCTTAAGACATTATAGTTAAGATGGTTTTAAAATAAAAACGGACTATGAATACTCCATGTTTCGCGTTTCATGGTTGGTAGATTGCGCACTTAGAGACGAGGCGGAGCAAAAGTAAACCAAACTGAGCACACGTACAATACTTATACTGTGCTAGGGATCGCTCCAAATGAACTGAGCGTACTTGAAATGTAAGATTCACACTATGTACACGCACCGGCAGGAATGGTGTCCCCTGGCATTCGGCGCGCGGTGCTACACACTCGTATCGAAGCGCACACGTACGTGTTACTGGAAACGCGGAGGAGGCGAGGAGCGCGAAGGAAGAAAGTAGGGGCGCTTCAATATTCTATCCTTAGCGCAAGGCGCACGATTGAAAGAGAAAGCGTGATGTCGGCTCACGATGTCTTTTCGCTATCTCACACATTTGTTATTAGTACGAGTGAGATACTCCAGTGTCTCTCGCTCGCCAATATTCATGATAATACTTTTATTATGCACAAAATGTAATTATGCATAAAAATTTTTAATGCTGTAAAAAATTTCTGTTCATAACAATATCTGTTACAATTCTGTTACAACATTACGTGTAATTTTGAGACTCATTGTAATAGCTTTGCATGCATTTATAAATTTGCAGTGTGCAAATAAAATTAATATTTTGTATCGTAAGATCGCAAAATTAAATTTATAGTTAAATATAAGAACATACATATAATAAAAAATAAATAAAAGAAATATGATATAATGTATACATATTTTGTATAAATTCAAATTTTTTTAAATTTATTTTATTACATGTTTTTATATTTAACTGTAAATTTAATTTTGCGATTTTACGATACAAAATATTAATTTTATTTGCATATTGCAAATTTATAAATGCTTGCAAAACTATTATAATGAGTCTCAAAATTACACATAATGTAATTATGTAATTATGCACAGAAATTTTTTACAGCATTAAACATTTTTATGCATAATTACAACATTTTGTGCATAATAAAAGTATTATTATGAATTATTATGAATATTGGCGAGTGAGACACCGGAGTATCTCACTCTTACTAATAACAAATGTGTGAGACAGCGAAAGGATACCGCGAGCCGACATCACGTCCAATTAGGTTGACCATTCATTCATATGTACATGATCGGACAAAACCTCCGGTTGTAAAAATTATCATTTTAAATATTGTGAAATGTCTGAACGTAAGTTAAGTTTAATTTTATATATAATTTAACAAAATTGACATCAGATAAAGAAGATATCATCAAGCATGATTATGAGATGATACGTATGCAACTATGTTCTCCATTAATTGAATGCAATAACCAAGATGACTATGCAATATATCTAATAAAAAACAATACAGAAATAGGAACAGGTAATGCTGTACAATTTCAATTATATTTTTATATATTAAAGTATATTATCGTAAGTCTGATAAAGGAATTAATTTTTTTTATATAAACAGGAAGGTTTCCTCCAAAATTAGATAATGAACAAAGAAGAATTTTGTTTAACTTTACTGGTGATGATTGTCTACATGGAATCGATCATATGATGAAAGTTATTAATAACTTAATGCAAATGCAACGTAAATTGACAATCCCATGCGTTAAGACTTTTACAGAATATGAAATCGTAAAGCATGCGTTACAAGATTCGTATGTACCAGACAAAACCTCTGGTTGTAAAAATTATCATTTTAAATCGTTTGTATTTCGTATGAAGAGTTTTGAAGTACAAACAAAAATATATTTTAATAAAAAATAATACAGAAATAGGAACAGCTAATGAAATAGGAACAGATAAAAATATATAAAAATATAATTAAAACTGTACAGCATTAGCTGTTCCTATTTCTGTATTATTTACTATTAGACATATTGCATAGTTATCTTGGTTAATGCAATTTTTAATTAATGGAGAACAGTTGCATACGTATCATAATCATGCTTGATGATATCTTCTTTATCTGATGTCAGTTTTGTTAAATTATATATAAAATTAAACTTAACTTATGTTCAGACACTTCATAATACTTTGAAAGAGTGACGGTTAAAACCTACAATAAAACAATTTCTAATTTTTGTATTATATTCCAAAACCTGATACAATTAAATTCTATGACAATAACATTTGAGATTTATTACAGAGAATGATGCAAGGAATTTTGTCTTACAGTGTTAGTTACTCATTCATCTTGTTGATCGAATAACAATCAGAAAACGTATAATGGAATTATTCGGAATGAATTCCAATCAAAATAATTAAATTATTTCCTACATTTCTATTGTGTTTTTTAAAAAAACTGTAGAAAAACTAAATAATTCCGATCGGAACTCATTCTAAGCAATTTCATAATACGTTCTGGAATATCAAAATACTAGAGAAACTACCTATCATGTCTAATGGAATTTTCGTAACCGTAGCGCCTGTATCTATATATCGATCAAATACATGATATTTTAATATTTAATTAAAAATGTCTGGATGACTCACAAATGTTTTTAATGTACTTCATAACTCTTCATACGAAATACAAACGATTCCATATATAAANCTTCTTGTTCCGCAAGGCTTACAAGTGTGAAACGCGAAACATGAGGCGGTATTCATAGTCCGTTTTTATTTTAAAATCATCTTAAATATAATATCTTAGGGCCACTTTCACCAAGCTCCGATTAACTTAATAGGCCTAGTAACTTTACAGGATTCCAACTGAAGCTGATGTCGGAGGAAAAAATGCAAAGAGAAAAGTTATAAATATAGATTTGTAATACTAACTTATGTAGCAAGGTTTCTCTCTGGTAGCTATTTGTTAATAATTTATTTTAGTGTTTAATATAATATAGAAAATTACAGTCAATTATAATTAGTGAAATATATTTAACTCTTCAGTTCACATTTTTTTCTCCGACATCATCTTTAGTTGAAATCCTGCAAAATTACTAGGCCCGTTAAGTTAATCGGAGCTTAATGAAAGTGGCCTTTAAGATGTTAATACAGTCCCAGGATTGACTTACGACATCTTAAGATTGACTTAAGACAGTCTTAAATGTAAGAATCGACTATGAATACTAACCTGTTTCGCATTATGAGAAATTGATACTGAATCTTTTCTTGCACGAGAGATTCAATACCACTTCATGACGCGAAACAAGTATTGATAATCGATTCTTACATTTAAGATCTTAAGTCAATCTTAAGATGTAAGTCAATCCTGGGACTGTATTAACATCTTAAGACATTATAGTTAAGATGGTTTTAAAATAAAAACGGACTATGAATACTCCATGTTTCGCGTTTCATGGTTGGTAGATTGCGCACTTAGAGACGAGGCGGAGCAAAAGTAAACCAAACTGAGCACACGTACAATACTTATACTGTGCTAGGGATCGCTCCAAATGAACTGAGCGTACTTGAAATGTAAGATTCACACTATGTACACGCACCGGCAGGAATGGTGTCCCCTGGCATTCGGCGCGCGGTGCTACACACTCGTATCGAAGCGCACACGTACGTGTTACTGGAAACGCGGAGGAGGCGAGGAGCGCGAAGGAAGAAAGTAGGGGCGCTTCAATATTCTATCCTTAGCGCAAGGCGCACGATTGAAAGAGAAAGCGTGATGTCGGCTCACGATGTCTTTTCGCTATCTCACACATTTGTTATTAGTACGAGTGAGATACTCCAGTGTCTCTCGCTCGCCAATATTCATGATAATACTTTTATTATGCACAAAATGTAATTATGCATAAAAATTTTTAATGCTGTAAAAAATTTCTGTTCATAACAATATCTGTTACAATTCTGTTACAACATTACGTGTAATTTTGAGACTCATTGTAATAGCTTTGCATGCATTTATAAATTTGCAGTGTGCAAATAAAATTAATATTTTGTATCGTAAGATCGCAAAATTAAATTTATAGTTAAATATAAGAACATACATATAATAAAAAATAAATAAAAGAAATATGATATAATGTATACATATTTTGTATAAATTCAAATTTTTTTAAATTTATTTTATTACATGTTTTTATATTTAACTGTAAATTTAATTTTGCGATTTTACGATACAAAATATTAATTTTATTTGCATATTGCAAATTTATAAATGCTTGCAAAACTATTATAATGAGTCTCAAAATTACACATAATGTAATTATGTAATTATGCACAGAAATTTTTTACAGCATTAAACATTTTTATGCATAATTACAACATTTTGTGCATAATAAAAGTATTATTATGAATTATTATGAATATTGGCGAGTGAGACACCGGAGTATCTCACTCTTACTAATAACAAATGTGTGAGACAGCGAAAGGATACCGCGAGCCGACATCACGTCCAATTAGGTTGACCATTCATTCATATGTACATGATCGGACAAAACCTCCGGTTGTAAAAATTATCATTTTAAATATTGTGAAATGTCTGAACGTAAGTTAAGTTTAATTTTATATATAATTTAACAAAATTGACATCAGATAAAGAAGATATCATCAAGCATGATTATGAGATGATACGTATGCAACTATGTTCTCCATTAATTGAATGCAATAACCAAGATGACTATGCAATATATCTAATAAAAAACAATACAGAAATAGGAACAGGTAATGCTGTACAATTTCAATTATATTTTTATATATTAAAGTATATTATCGTAAGTCTGATAAAGGAATTAATTTTTTTTATATAAACAGGAAGGTTTCCTCCAAAATTAGATAATGAACAAAGAAGAATTTTGTTTAACTTTACTGGTGATGATTGTCTACATGGAATCGATCATATGATGAAAGTTATTAATAACTTAATGCAAATGCAACGTAAATTGACAATCCCATGCGTTAAGACTTTTACAGAATATGAAATCGTAAAGCATGCGTTACAAGATTCGTATGTACCAGACAAAACCTCTGGTTGTAAAAATTATCATTTTAAATCGTTTGTATTTCGTATGAAGAGTTTTGAAGTACAAACAAAAATATATTTTAATAAAAAATAATACAGAAATAGGAACAGCTAATGAAATAGGAACAGATAAAAATATATAAAAATATAATTAAAACTGTACAGCATTAGCTGTTCCTATTTCTGTATTATTTACTATTAGACATATTGCATAGTTATCTTGGTTAATGCAATTTTTAATTAATGGAGAACAGTTGCATACGTATCATAATCATGCTTGATGATATCTTCTTTATCTGATGTCAGTTTTGTTAAATTATATATAAAATTAAACTTAACTTATGTTCAGACACTTCATAATACTTTGAAAGAGTGACGGTTAAAACCTACAATAAAACAATTTCTAATTTTTGTATTATATTCCAAAACCTGATACAATTAAATTCTATGACAATAACATTTGAGATTTATTACAGAGAATGATGCAAGGAATTTTGTCTTACAGTGTTAGTTACTCATTCATCTTGTTGATCGAATAACAATCGTAATAAACGTATAATGGAATTATTCGGAAAATTCCAATCAAAATAATTAAATTATTTCCTACATTTCTATTGTGTTTTTTAAAAAAACTGTAGAAAAACTAAATAATTCCGATCGGAACTCATTCTAAGCAATTTCATAATACGTTCTGGAATATCAAAATACTAGAGAAACTACCTATCATGTCTAATGGAATTTTCGTAACCGTAGCGCCTGTATCTATATATCGATCAAATACATGATATTTTAATATTTAATTAAAAATGTCTGGATGACTCACAAATGTTTTTAATGTACTTCATAACTCTTCATACGAAATACAAACGATTCCATATATAAATTTTGTTGAATTTAGATCCGGTTAATTATTTCGGTCAAATACATGGTCCAAAAAAGAATGATTAATTATAATTAATAGAATGACTCACAAATCTTTTTGTACTTCAAAACTTTTCATACGAAATACAAACGATTTAAAATGATAATTTTTACAACCGGAGGTTTTGTCCGATCATATATGAATTGATCATTCTCCCGGTTCCTCCAATGTATACTTGCTCGCAGGAACAAGGTATTTTGTATACTCCTGCGCAGCTGAGTGGAGATCTTTGATCTTTAAGATTTCTTAAGATTTGTCCTATCTTTTTGGGTGGTTTAAAGATAGTTCAGATATTGTATTTGTTTAATATCCTCCCAATCCGATCTGTTGTTCCTTTGACATATGGAAAAATGAATAGGATTCTTTCGTTTAGTCAACCTACAGATAAAAGAATACCAACGTGATGTCACGCTAAAACACGTCACGCAATCAGCATTATTAGAGCATAACATCGAAACAGGACATCAAATACTGTTTGACAAAACAATCACAATAGCCAACATTACATCATACTTTCCAAGAAAGTATAGAAAAGACGTAGAGATACAAAAACACCCTAACAATCTAATTAGAGATAATGGCTACAACATAAATAAAATATGGAAAACCATTCTTCCGGTTATTGAAGACTGACCAATTTCCTCCACCTCTCCTCCCTTCCTCCATCCGCAATTCTCTTTTTTCCCCCTACCAATCCAACAAATAGCGTAATATAAAAAGAACGGTCCGGAGCCCCGGAGAAATAGTCCAGTATCAGGCTGCTCCTTGCCCTGATGAAGTGGACTGTAAGGTTCACGAAACATTGACATTTCAAGAATGGATCTGGATACGGAGGAAACTCGCGAAATGCATAATCTTTATATAGAAAGTACCTATGGAAGCCTCAAGAATATTACATAATAATATATTTATATACACAACATTTGTCGAAACCGAAAGACGTTTATTTCCTCGCGTACTAAGAATGCCGAGCATTAGACTGCTTAGAAAGTAGAGAGAACGAAAATCATGAAAGTTCATGATGATATAGTATGGTTGTTTTAAAATTTACTGCCAGTATTGAAAATCTACAGATTTGCACGTAAAATTATAGATTTTCAGTGGCAGTAAATTTTCCACGGGAATATGGAATTAAAATACTAAAATTATTTAAAACTTCCGAAAATTCAGGTTATTTCGTTTTTCCGTCAAATTTAGTTATAGACGGACGTAAGGTTTAGTCGTATCGTTAATCGCGCACAGACTGTGAGCATTAATATGAAAGGTGATCATTTCTAAATTTGTAAAAATTTCCGAGGGAAAAAAATCGAAGTTCTTGGATGTACGGCATCCGTCATATGACGTCCGACATTCATCGCAACAATTGCTGGATTCACACTGAATCCGATATGCGTCGTATAACGTTCTGCAACCAATCAAAAAGCAGAATTTTATTTCGTATCAATGATACAAAGCAAAATCCTGTTTTCTGATTGTTTGTACAGCGTCGTACGATGCACGTCAGATCCAGTATGAATCCAGCAAATGAATGTCAGATGTCGTATGACGGATGTCATACGTGAATCCTATATTTCAAATACGGTGGTTCATTCAGAACGACTCCGAGCAACTTTCGAGAGACAAAACGAACAATACTATAAAAGTTATAGACGGTGGAGTCTTAAGTCAGTAAGAAACTGACCAATTCTAATCGAATATTCTCCTTATATTTGATTGTGATTATTTGGTTTCCTACGACTTAAGACTCTACGATCGTCTACGACTTCTATGTAGAGGATCTTTTAAGCCGGTTCTACATAGAGAGCCTACAATCAGAGTGACGCCATACGGGTATCACTTGTGATTGGTCCGCCATGTTTTAGCCATTCCCTCCAGTTTTTTAAACGCATTATTTTCTAAATTTTGAATTCATGCTAAAAAATGCTCAAAAATTGTGACAAATTAAAAAATGATAATAAATAAATATTGTATATAAAATAATAAAACTTTTACATATATTATTTATTATAAAATTTCATTTATATTTTGTACTATTGCAATATTGTACATTTTGTAATATTGCACATTACTTTATACAAAACGTTATTTATTGCACATTATTTGCGCTATTAAATGCTAGTTTATTATTCATTCTCTGTTCCTACATTTTAGGAGCAAAATGCATCTGTAATAATATAAAAGATATCAAAAATTCAGAAAAATATTATATATATATATACCATTTCATAAAATATTATATATTAAATATCGTAATTATCATATTATTTGATTTAGACTCACAATGCAATGATATATAATTGAAAAGATTACGACAAAAAGAGAAAGAATTAAATTCGTAACTAATGTGACGACTATACATATACTTAGTGCCAAGACACTTCAGATATTATAATTAATCAGTGTATATTTTATGTTACATTTTTATTTTAATATTTTAAATACATTATTTATAAAGAATAAATTACTTTACCTCACATACACATGAATTTTTTGACGGTGTCCAATTTTTATATTTGCCATTTATACTCTTTAACCAATTCATTCGGCGTTCTGTGTCTTTCGGAATTATTTTCATAACATATCCTTTTTTTAATGAATTGTTACAAAACGGTATTGTACATCCAACTATATTTCTAAAATAATTTCGATAATTTTATTTTTATCAATGTACCTTTACGTACAATCTATATCGTTCAATGCTGTTGCACCTAACCCTAAAACTGACAGTCTGTTGGATAGACTGAGACCGTATATCTCTTTCTATCTCGCAGAATTTCGCTAAAATATGACGTCATCTCTCGTATGGCGCCACTCTGATTATAGGCTCTCTAGTTTTACATTAATTGCAAGCCGTTCTATACCAAACCTATTCTATACCATGAAACAAAAAAATTGCTCACAATTCACAGATTTACTATTACATCAAAAGTTCCGCAAATGGCGGCGTTTAAAAAGACTCGAAATTTGACCAATCAGGAGATTGGTGTCCTCATGACTTGACTCTCACTAGAGGGATTCTAGACAATACTGTAAGGCCGGGTTCACACCTTGACGGAAAAGCGGAAGCCAATCAGAACTCGCGGAAAGCAGAAGCAAGCAAAATGTACTACTACTACTACGAGTTCTGATTGGCTCTTGCTTTTCCGTCGAAGTGTGAACCCGGCCTAAGAATTTACTAGATATAGACAACAGAAATATCAACAGCGTCAAGGCAGTGTGACTCGGTAGCAGAACGAAAGTCTACCAACTCGAAGGAGAGAATAGGCTTGGGACCGAGACGAGGAGCACCTTGGGGATCGATTCTGTATTTTCAAATAAAGGAGTCGATTATGTATCTTGAAATGAGGTGAAAATTACAAAAGTGAACAAATTCATTAAAATATTCATGATTTAATTAGTCAATACTTAGTATAATTGCTCATTTTTGTAATTTTCACTTCATTTTAAAATACATAATCGAGCCTGAGGTGAAAATTATAAAAATGATGATAATTTACTAGAATACTGATTATTTCATTGGTCAACACCTAGTAAATTTGCTCACTTGTAATTTTCACCTTGTTTGAAGATATAGAATCGACCCCCTTATATTTTTCTCTGTTGTCATCAATTGTGTTGTGTTTACAATACAATCGAAAATTTTCTCTCTGACGGGAGTGACAGAAGTTAGAGAAGACAGTGAGGTTATGAGGTATCGCCATCAAGTGCCGCGACGGAACCTAAACTTTTGGACGGTATTCGGATATGGTCATGCTAGTACTACTTTAACTTGAACTGCTTGAACACAATGTGATATAATGTTTGTACACAAACGAGATTTTCCTCTAAGTTATGCGAACGTCGATGAACGTGAGCAAGTTGCAATAAATATAAATTTCGTCTGGTCGGATTCGCCGTCATTTCATCAGCGAGCACTATATCAGAAGAAGAAAAAGAAAAGACAAATTTCGTACGCGTGTAATTGAAGTGACCTCCTTTGATTAGACATTCGTTTGGTGAGGATTTTTTATCATCTGTTGTATTTAAAAAAACAGTTTGAGATATGGCTGGTACCATGAGACAGTTGGAGGAGCGTCAGCTCCCTGCAGAGGTGACGATGATGCTGTGGTCACCGAAGATGGATCTTTTAGCAATTAGCAATGTCAAAGGTTAGATTTAAAAACTAATATTGTAAAGGTATTGCTTAACGTTAATATTTGTTTTCCTTCTTTTAATAATTGTTCATAAAAAAAAAACAAAAAAATTACTTGATTAAATTTTAACTTACAAAGGGAACACCAGGTGACAGTGTTGGGGATTTTGATACGCTTTTTACAGACTGTTCTTGAGCGAAAAAAAACCGATATATGTCCGGCCATTTCAGCCATTAGTCCATAGTTTTGAAAAAATCGATTTTTTAAATAATTATTGTAATAATTTGAAAAACATATTGTATAGAAAAATATCAGTATTTTTAAATAAATTTCATTTTAATTCAATGTTATTAATTTTAATTATTTTTTTATTGTAATGAAATTTAATGAAATTACAAAATTAATATTATAGATAATTAAACTCATTTATGAAATATTTATTATTATCAACGAACACGCATTGTTTTTTTTTTGTTCAAGAACAGTGTAAAAAGAGCATCAAAATCCCTGACTTTTTTAGTATTGTATTTTCTCATTTTTATCATGAGAAAATATAGTATTAAAAAATTCTTGGTGTTCCCTTTGTTAGATATTTAACAAATATTAATAAGAGAATTAAAAAAAACTTTGTTATCCACAATGTAAAATTTTATAGGTGAAGTCGTCCTTCATAGACTCACATGGCAAAGAGTATGGTTGTTGAGTCCTCAAGACGAATCTGATATCACAGCTCATTTGGCGTGGAGACCAGATGGAAAACTGCTTGCGGTGTGCTATGAGATTTCTAAGCTATTATGTCTTGTTGACGTTGAGACTAAAAATATCATTCATAAAACTAAATTGTCTACAAACGAATTGACTGTTTGTGTTAAGTGGTTGCCACTATCTAATTCTGAACATGAAGGTTCATCAACAAGTGATAAAACTAATAAACCTACAGGCGAATATCTGCCACCTCTGCCTAGTTTAATCAGAAGTTATAGCGCAGAACCTGAGCGGAAAGAATTTCTGTCTCACATTCTGGATATGCTCTTTGTAAATATCATAAAGCACAATCCTAATAGACAGCATTTGTAATTTTATGATTAATAGTTATATATATTTTTTATAGATTGGTCAAAAAAATGGCACAGCATTAATGTATATTTTTGGCATGTTTTATTGTGGCACTATAACTATAGGCCATGGACCAATCTTGCAAATCACAGGTGGATCTAATAACCCGATATGGATCACATGGAAGGATAATAATTGTATTAAGACAACTAGAGTATCTTGTCCATTATTTGAGAAAATAGAGTTTCTTAAGGTATCTTGAGAGTAACGCACGTACGCACGCGTGCGTGCGCGCGCGCGCGCGCACACACACATACACACACACACACACACACACACACACACATGTTACGAGTAACATATTCATAGTAAAGATTTAAAACAAAATTTTCTTAAGTAAAAAGAACATTAAGTTAATTTATATCTTTTATTCTCAGGTTGCGCAAACTCAAGCCAATATAGAATGTTTGAAAGATTATCTCTCACGAACCTTAATGGCTACTTGCGAAGCTTGGGAGACAATACTCTTGGAAATGGATGAAAAACTCGCACGATATGCAGAAGCAAATCCACCTGGTAGTATGTCTGCAGATTTTTTAGAACTATTAATGATCGGAATACCTACGAAAAATTTAGAAACTTTTCTACTTAGAGATCTCACAGAGAAAGGATTAAAAAAATTTGGACATAGTATTGAAATGTGTTACAGTAATATACAAGTATGTTGAGAAATTTACTTTTTTTAGTTTAATTGTGTATATTATACAAGTTTAGAACGTAGATTATTTTCAGAAACTAGTCTCGAAAAATTTAACTAGCGTTGGTATGGCCTTGGTTTATCAATTAGCTGAATTGAGAGGTATGGTGAGAGTAGGCGACACATATGAAGCGTTAGGATTACGTGATGAAACACTTATAACTAATGCCATTAATGAATTTGAAGCTTTCTTGGCAAAATCGTATGAAATCGAACAAGTTATAGACCAGAGTATGCGCAATTATAAAGCATTTTTCCGGTACAAGTAAAAAATTGAATGATTAATTAACTTATTTATATTTAATAATTCATTTTTAATTTCTTGTTATATTTATAGATGGTTGTACGTAGCCATTCTTCAACTAACGGATGAAAGAGCACCATCGGAAGTAAGTCGTGTAAGCCAGCAGGAATTAACATTTATAGCAGAATTTTTGAGTGACTTTGATAAACCAAAAACAAACGGTAGAGTAAATTTAGAAAAATTGGGTCAATATTTGCGTCATGAAAATCTGCAGACTCCCCTGACTTCGGAAGGAAGCGAATGGGCTATTATGCTCGATGCAAATGATTGCTTGCGCAATTATGCACATATTGTAAAGCAAAATTTTAATTTATCTTTACTACAGTCTCATGTAAAATTAGTTGCCGCTGTAGAAAATGTTTTTGCTGAAGCCTATCAGAGCTTAGTTGATCACTTTGTGATGATCTCCATCTCTTTGCCATCATTTACATCTCTCATGTCTTCACAAACTGTTACAAGCGATGGAAATTTTTTGTTAGCTATGAGCGAGACTGACAGCAAATTGTTAAGACTTTTTAACATAAAATATTTGTCTATAGACCCTATATCTCTTAGTTCAAAGATGGTCACGTTAGATGTGAGTCAGAAACAAGGTTAGTAGCTTAATAGTATTACATACAATTATAATATAATTAATTTGTTTCTCTATCACGTTATAAGAATAATTAACTTTTCTGCGTATCTAGGAGAATGTTCAAAAGAAAACATTGATACAGTGATAGTAGATCTGCAATTTTACTCACAAGATTATCTTAGTTTGCTTATATTGAATAAACAAACTCATGCATCGTTTCTCATACAAATGCCATTACATAGTATGCTTGAATATCAAGATAATGATGCAATAATATCAATAACTGACATCATCAGTACAACGTGGCCGAAACCGTTTCAAGGAATATCTGCGAGACGATTAGCAGTCAGTGGTTCTCGGAAAGTAGCTGCTATTTTGAATGAAAATAATAGAAAAATTCGTTTACTCGAAACTGAAGCGGAACCTGAAGATGAGGAAGATGAAGAGGAGGAAGAAGGACGTTTTGTGGAAGGTATGATGGATACCACACCTAGTGCACATTTTTCTGCAGAAACAAAAACTGACGTACAAGAGTTCTACAAGAAAGAAAACTGAAGTAAAATATATTTAAGGTATGAATAACTTATATATGCAAAAAGATTGATTGTAAATGACAACATTTCGTGTAATTGAAAATTTTGATTTATTTCTCAAAATCGATTTTAAATTTATTTATTTTAAATAATTATATTTTAAATAAATTACAAGGTATACATTTCTAAAATACATGTATTGCAAAATATACACTTAAGAATAAAATACTAAAATAATGTAATTTCATGATATACATACTATGATTAAAACTTATGGCATTGCTTGCTCCTTCTGCATTTGTTTAAATACTTTGGGAAAATCAATGTCAAGAACAGCGTTATCTATTCCAACGTTTTCGACACGTGATGAAACACTAGGTGCATTATCTGACGTATAGCGTGCTGGAGAATTTTCTCTCGACTCCTCGAGATCTGTAAAAATGATCATATATAAAAGATAATCATATTTTCAGTATAAAAATGCATTTTCTTTCTATTCATTAATTTTTATAAAAAATTACCAAAGAATCTTTGACTTCTTTTTTTCTTAACAGTAATAACTAGAAGAAGGACAGCTACAGCAACCACTAATACCATAACAGCAGTCATTGCCCGTAACAGATTTGTCTGTTCAAATATACATTTTAATAAAATGCAGGCTTGTGATTATTCTTATGTATATGTATATATATGTGTGTGTGTGTGTGTGTGTGTGTGTGTGTGTGTGTGTATTATGTATATTATGTATATTAAAATACCTCAAAATCATTTTCCCATAGTTGCTCCCAATCGTTTGTAACTATTAATTCAATAGAATGAACTTTTAATTGAGAATCGTCAAATAAACCTTTTGAAAAACATTTATAAAATCCAGATTCTGCTGTTGATACACCCTAATTATAATTTTGATAATACATCTTATTAAATACTGACTGTTATTTAAAAGAGAAAAATTTTAAGAATATATGATACATTTTGAAAACATACTCTAATTTGAAGCATGCCAGTCAGTACTTCATAATTATATTTCTTTTCATTTAAAGGATTCCCTGGACCAATAACATTGTTAGTTCCAAATTGCCAGAACATGAAACTATGATGTTCATCAATACTTAAGCATGGGAGTTCAGCCAAATGTCCAGCTAGCACTTCTTTCACTGTTACTACGTCATTTGCAGTTTCGGATTTTTGTAATATAAATGTTAAATAAAAAAATATAAAAAGCCACATTGTCACCTAAAAATCAATATTAAATATATTTTTTATAGATTATTTCAATTAGAGAGAAAGAGAGAAAAACAATTTCTTATATATAAAATTGTATGTGTATGTGTAAAAAAATAAAAATATATCCAAGAAAATGTAAAAGTTATATAGAAATACATTCAATTACTATATTCTGCCACAATCAATATTAGCAAACTGTTAGATATTATTAGTCTGTCTTCTTTCATGATTACATTCTAATTACATTTATCACCTTTTTTTTCACAATTACTGCAAAACCAGTTTGTTGTTCACAGATGATTGTCACAATAATTATACATGATAAGATTTTTCTAAGTGAATGTTGTGTAATCATAAAAACAATTCTCTCTTCCTCTCTCTCTCTTGCAAACAGTTGTTAACTTGCTTTTATTTTTTCTGTGTAATTAAATTCAGCGACAATAGCATTTATATAAATTATTAATTATAAATTGGAAACACTTTCATTTACTGATGAGAAGATTACTACAAGCACTGTCATGGAGTTACTTATTTTTAACTCTGTCCTATTCGGCCTTGTGCAATACTAAGTATTTATAGTAGACTAGATCTATACTTTACAATTGCTGTATGTTCTCAAATCCTGTGCTATAAATCAATTTAATCTTACCAAAGAAAACTTTGTCTTATGTTTGAATAAATGAATGAATGAATAAAACAGATAAACAGATATAAAAAATATTTCTATATTTTATCATATTTAAATTAACGCATACAAAACAAACATACTTTATTATTTAATACAACATGGAATATAAATTGAATTTATAAAAATGTTTATCAAATAATTATGTACAGCAAATAACACTTACAAAATAATTTTTTATTAATATAATATATACACACCCTTAAATAACTTTAAATAAACAAGTTCATCCATTATCAATATGTAGTTTGTAGCATTAAATGATAAATAACATCTATGGCTAATATTGGAAGAAGCAGCCAGAATGGTGCTAATACTGCTTTCGCTGGTAGAGACCAGTGAGGAGCCTCTAATTTCAAACAAATCAAAATCTGTGCACACAATTTCAAGATCACAGCTATCATGTATCGTGTCTGAAACAATTTTATTATACTGTACATTAAAATTTGGCTTAATTAACTGGAGATTTATATTGTTAGAAATATTTCTTAATTATTACGTTTCTTTTCTTACACAAAATATTACTTTTTATAATTGTACGCGAAAAAAATCAAATTGAAATAAAATATTTTTAATCGCAAGAGGATAAAAGAAAATTTTATTTTATTGTTTTATCACATTATAAAACACTTACTTCTCGCTTCAAACTAAAGTTACGTACATTCTTGCAGTACGAAATCATGTTGAATACAATATAAATAAGGAGAATGTTATCGTAAAGCCACATTGGAATGAAAATTATGAACCAATTCCATTGTATTCTCTGATCAAGTCTCAAAACAAGTAAGATCAAGAATATGAGCAAATTGAACCAGGTGAACAAAGCGCGATGTAAAACCGCCATGAATTATTTAAATTAATTATATACACAATTTCTCATAAATTTGTATTGATAATAAATTTGTATTTGACAATTCTAACCTATAGCGACAAATGCTCTACAGCCGCTACATTCTATAGGTATCCTGTTTTATTGACAAGGTATTATCGACAGACGACAAGTATCACCAATTATGATATTTTAGGCTACGTTCCAAACTTCCTCTCCAAGAAAAATTTTACTCGAAATATATAATACACGTAACGTATACTATGGTACATAGAGTAAAATCTTCCTCGGAGAGAAAGTTTGGAACGTAGCCCTAAAAAATAATATGGTATAAAGCTAGTCAGTAGTTACACACATTTCCCGTAATAGTAAGGAACATAATAAAAGGAACAGAGAATAAGAATTTCAACTTACCAGAAATCAATGTATTATGGAATACACAGTTTCTGATAGATTCAATTTTATAGATTAAAATTCTTATTCTCTGTTGTTTATTTCCTGTTCCTTTTATTGTGCGGAGCCTAATAGTAAGGTTTTCGACCAATCGCGTTGCTCGATTGTTAAGCTAGTCACATGCACTTTCCATAACAGTAACCTCGGATCTACAATAGATTTTTAAGCTTTAAGCCATAAGAAATGGACAAATCATAAATTATTCTCTTCGCATTTGACTATAGTTGGTCAATTTCTTATGGCTTAAGGCTGGATTCACACCTTGACGGAAAAGCGGAAGCCAATTGGAATTCGCAGTAATAGTAGGCGGTACATTTCGCTTGTCTGCTTCAGTCTTTCCACGAGATCTGATTGGCTTCTGCTTTTCCACTTTCCGTTTTTCTATCAAGGTGTGAATCCGGCCTAAGGCTTATAACACTATTGTAGATCCGAACTAAGGGGCTTCGCACAATAAAAGGAACAGAAAACAGAGAATAAGAATTTTAACTTCATCAGAAACTGTGTATTCTATAATACATGATTTCTGATAGGTTAAAATTCTTATTTTCTGTTCTCTGATCCCTGTTCCTTTTATTGTGCAGAACAGTAAAATTTTCGACCAATCGCATTGCTTGATTGTTAAGTCACATACACTTTTAAGATTTTGTAAAATATTTATAAAGTAACAAATTTATGTTACACATATTTTACAAAACCCTAAAAATTTAAATTACAAAGAAAAGTTTAATTGGTGATTAAAAACAGAATCCCCTATATTAACTTAATTTCGACGAATATATCTCTCTGATTAAACGCTACACTAGGATCGTTCATGTGTGGATATACCCTTAAGGCCATTCTACATTGGTCGTATCGTAGCGTCGGAAGCGTCGTAAGCATCATGCGACTTAAAAATTAAAACATCGAATTGGCTGAAGCAACAAGCTTGTGACTTGTGACGTCTACGATACGACCAATGTAGTGTGAGAAATTCATTAGAAATAATACACCCATCAGAGATACCAACAGCGTCAGGGCTGTGTGGCTCAGTAGCAGAGCGAAAGTCTATTAACTCAGAGGAGAAAACAGACTGGGAGCGAGACGAGGAACGTCCTGATATCTTTCTCTGTTGTCGTCAACTGTTTACAGTAGAATGGCCTTTACGGACGACCGAATTGAGCAATGTGATTGGTCAAAAATCTATGTTATGTTTATGATTACTGTTACGAAAAGTGTATGTGACTAGCTTAAATTAGTGTTAGAACTTAGTGTTTTCTCTTGGAATACACCTCGCACTATACCAGATGCGTGTAAGTGCTGCATCAGTGCTGCACTACACAAGTGTACATACACTATGGTGAACATTACTTCATGTTATCGTGTTTAATTCTGGTTGACTTCCACTTTTCAAATTATTAATGTCACATTGGTTCTACATCGTCTCTTTAAAATCGTGTAGCAAAATTCTACTTCTTCGTACATAAAATTTACACTACACTATGTAGCCACGGAAACACGTTATACTGAGTGAGTTCGCCTACCACCAGCCAAGAGAACATGCTACACTGTCTGTGTGTTGCACTGATGGGCGATAGTGCAGCCAAGAGAAAACGCTATAAGCGGCACACGATGTGTTTTCCTGCTGGATTGCTAGCTAAATTAGAATCTTGCCACCGTATTGAATACGTAGTGGTTACGGTGGTAAGATTCTCAGCATGGCATAGCAATCAATCCGAATAAATGCGTGTTCGGACAGAAAAATGTCAGCTTCCTGGGGCATACAATCAGCGCTGAAGGCATCAAACCTTTAACCGAAAAAGTCCAAACTATCGTTGAATTTCAGGAATCAGCTACAATCAAAGGACTTCGACGTTTTTTAGGAATGCTCAATTCTATAACCGGTTTCTCAAAGATCTCGCAAGCATGCAAGCACCATTGCTAAATGCAATCTCGGCTCGTAAACGCAACAATAATGCGAAAATAGAATGGACTCCTGAGCTCAAACAATCCTTTCAACGAGTTAAGGAACATCTCGCTCAAGCCACCTCTCTCGCATTTCCAGACAGCAAGGCAACACTCTCGTTGCCTCAGACAAAGCAATCGGTGCGGTATTGCAACAATACAGCAACAGATTTTTACAGCCACTCAGTTTTTTTCGAGGAAGCTCACGTCTACGCAAACAAAGTATAGCGCATATGATAGAGAATTATTAGCTATCTATGCGGCTATCAAACATTTTCGATATATGTTAGAGGGACAAAACTTTCACGTTATCACGAATCATAAACCCCTCGTGTACGCATTCAAGAGGAAATCAGATCAAATGTCGCTAAGACAAACCCGTCAACTACTCTTCATTTCAGAGTTCACAACCGATGTACGTTTCAGGTGCCGAAAACATTGTAGCAGATGCATTATCTCGTGTCGACACTATCGTGATGCCAACTAGTCTCGACATGCAAGAGATTGCAGAAGCTCAAGCCTCGAATGACGAATTGCAACAACTGAAGCAATCTACATCAATGTCTCTGAAGTTCAAAAAGTTTACCTTATCGGAAACAACATCTAACATTTACTGTGACACTTCAGAAGAAGAGATCAGATCTTACATTCCTGGATCATTACAAAGACGAGTTTTTGACATGATGCATCAAATGTCTCATCCAAGCGGCAGAGCAACTCACCGGCAAATTGCGCAAAAATTTGTGTGGCCCTCCATGGCTAAAGACATTAAAGAGTGGGCTCGCATTTGTTTAGCATGCCACGCAATCACGTCTCTATTTTTGTAATCTATAATATCTGTAATCTATTTTGTAATCTATATATCTCTTTTTAAATAATCATTCAAGTTTATATTAAACAGCCTTATGGCATATGAGTCAGAATCAACGAGTAACATTCATTCGCAAACCTAACGATTTCCCGCCAATTGTCCTTCGTCATTAGTTAGTCATCGCCGGCGCTCAGACACGCTCGGCGCCATATTGGGCATAGCAGCCATAACTTGGGCACAGTAGCCACATCTCTGTGGGAATATGTGACTCTGTTGACGAATCTGATTCTCAAGACAAGCCCACATTTGTCGTGTGACGTGATGGGAGGTGTAAAGATCGACCACTTTGCTTGTAATTAGTAACGATGAATTTATTCCAGGAACACGTATGAATACGACCGTAGGGCGAGCGCCATACTCTAATCTCTCTTCTTATTTTCAGTTGACGCTACTTGTAGGCAACTCGCAACCTACAAAATCCCTAGGTTTCCTCCGCTCGCTGCGCTAGTGAGGCATTGAGAACGTAGTTTCCTACATCTCCGAGGCACTACCGCCATCTACCGGGCAACCAATCAATTCTCGTGTTCACCATCCAGGCATCTCTTGGTCATCTGAGCTATTCATTATTTT
Organism: Acromyrmex charruanus; assembly: GCA_017607545.1. Taxonomy (NCBI): domain Eukaryota; kingdom Metazoa; phylum Arthropoda; class Insecta; order Hymenoptera; family Formicidae; genus Acromyrmex; species Acromyrmex charruanus. The sequence continues at coordinate 1,907,656 of JAANIC010001623.1, forward strand.
TGTCCTTGTTCCTAGTCTCTCCTTTTATCATTCCGAGCACACTTCGGGCATTCTCGCCACCGGCTCCGATTCCTTATAGGGCAGCTGACTCCAGAACATTTTTCTAAAATCCTGATACTCTTCTCCTGAGAGATTAGCAGGCACACTAATCCTACTTCTGAGCTGTAAACAATTGATGACAACAGAGAAAAATATCAGGGCGCTCTTCGTTTCAATGGCTTGTTCTCTCCTTCGAGTTGATAAACTTTCGTTTTACCACTGAGCCAGCCCTGACGCTGTTGATATCTCTGTTGTGCGTATATCTAGTGAATTTCTTACATTTCTATTACATGGAGCGCGGTTTGCGGCACAGGCTAGTAACAAACTCACATTACTATACTGCTACGTACTTTTTAATGAAATTAATTGATTTAAATGCAATTATTAAGTAAATCTGTTAAAAAAAAAATAAGAATATCAATAAAGTGTGCATAAAAATAAGTTAATATATTAAAAAAAATTCATACTAATATGAGTTTGTCATTAGCCCGTGCCGCAAACCGCTCTCCATGTAATATCAGCGAAAGAAATAAGCGGTACGGCGGGTACGCGGTACGCGATATGGTTGACTAAACTGGACATAACTATTATAAAAATTATGGATTCTGCTTCTGACTTCCGAAGGACAAGGATCTCTTAATATTTACTATCGGCAGTCTAAATTATTAATTTTCGGAATTATATTTTGTCTTATATAATCTTATAAATCTTCTGATAAGTCGACTCTATTCCTCCTACGACGCATTTTTCATTACGAAGGCCAGCCATTTCTACTTTGGGAACAAAATTAAAGTTCATCGTAATTACATAAAGTGATTCACTTTAGAGAACATATAAAAATTGAGGTCATTTGCTGATTTGATTAACAAACACAACGGTGTGGTTATGTCTAGTGTTCAGTGCCGATCATATCTCGTACCGCGTACCGCTTATTTTCCTAGTTGCTTACAGTTGCCTAGTTAGTTACTATCATATCGTGTACCGCGTACCGCGCTCCATGTAATCGCATCCTGAGATCCGCGCGGCGGGGTGAAGGGGGGATTCATCGCCATCTTGTCTGGCGGCATTTTAGCTTTATTTGAAAATCGATATATGTATTATAATATTATTTGTATTTCCAGCACATAAAAGTAGGATTTTATGTGAGGCAAAGTTAATTCAACGATTGTGTACATTAAAAATAATTTTCTAATTTATTAAAAGAAGTAATGAATATATATATATATATATATATATATATATATATATTCATTACTTCTTTTAATATAAACCGAAAATTA
>JAANIC010001623.1:1909194-1926455 GCA_017607545.1 Acromyrmex charruanus
GCATTATTAATATAAAAATTATAATACTATTTCGAATTTTATATTAATAATATTTAAACATAGCTTTAAATATTATTGGAATTTTTAATTTTTATACGATTTTAATTGTACTCGTAATTACCAATACATTGTGACATTGATAATGATCTTGTGTAGGTCAAAACGTATTCAATTATATGAAATTTAATTTCACATTATTTCCAGATTAGCATTAAAGTGACTTATTGGCTTCTAGCCTCTTTTTTATTATTTATTTTATATTGAATCTTTATTTTTATAGGTTATAAATATATACCGATAAAAATTTATTTCGATATTTTGCTCTTGATTAATTTACTCCTTAGTTTTTCTGTAATTTTTATTACTACGGCCAATTGCAACATAATGTGGCATTGTTGATGTTTTATTTTAGAAAAATATAAAAAAATATATAATTTCGCAATATTAGTTACTTTCCATTTGTACACAAGTGAAACTGAGTATGAAGTATTTCATACTCAGATTAATGACGTCATTAGTTGCTTTCCATTTACACCGATTCTCAGATAATTCTCACTTGTAATGTCATAACTCAATTGAATGCGCGTTCCTTTTGTATTCTGATAAGTAAGATTTAACTGAATTTTTGTCTATAATCTGCATAAGATCGAGACCGTATACTTTAGTAAGTCTCGTAAACTCACTTTAAAAGTGAAATTATGAACCTGTTGTCATACGATAATTTTTTGCCAAAGCAAATAATGACATCATTAATCTGAGTATGAAATATTCAGCTCACTTCAGACTCAGTTTTACTTGTGTAAGAAATTTACTAGATATAGACACAACAGAGATACCAATAGCGTTAGGGCTGTGTGGCTCAGTGGCAGAACGATAGTCTACCAAATCGGAGGAGAGAACAGGTCTCGAGACGAGGAGCGCCCTGATATTTTTCTCTGTTGTCGTCAATTGTTTACACTTGTGTGTAAATGGAAAGCAACTATTATTTGCTTCGCGTGATAGGCGAAAGTCACCGTATGCTAGTGGCATCAACATCAATTTTATAAATGATGTGAACTACGTATCACATTTCGCTACTGTCGATAAAATCGTAATGTCGATAAAAGGATTTGGTGCTACATTCACAAACTGTGAATAAAAATAATATTAATTTATAAAAAAATGTTTTTTTTAATCAGATAAGGTGTTTTTTTATTTTTGGATGCTGAAAACGATGCCGCAAGTTAAATTTCACTAGCACGTTAGATTTTCGAAATAATTGATATTTAATGTGCAAAAATGGCTCTTTTGTTATATTTAAAATGTTCTTGTAAAAAAAGATTAACGTTATCTCGAAATTATAAAAAGTCATGAATGTATTGTTCATTCTCTACAAAATATATTCTTTTTATCTCAATATCTTAATTTTTAGTCACGTTATGAAGGATTTAAGTACAGAGTTTTTCTAAGATACCCATACAACACAGAAAGATTGCAGAAACATTGCAGAATGATTTCACTGAAACATTGCAATATTGCATGGTGGTTGTGAAACATTGCTAAATTATTGCTGCAAAAAATTTCCAATAATATTAAGATGTCCGCTTTTTGTTATATTGCAACGAACGTTCTAGCAATACATCATTGCAATGCAATAATGTAATGTATTTGGATAAATTTTTTATGAAGACTCTAAAATGAAACCTATTTTCTGTACATATATCTCTAACTTTAATTTTTTTACAAATCGATAAAACCAATAAAAATATTCCAATAAATATTATTAATTCTGAAGGATAAATTATGAATTAAGGATATATTATTTATTTATAAGAATAAAGCATATATGTGTGTGCCCCGAACAAACTACAAATATTATCCACATTAACATAATAATACAATCGCTTGGTAAGTTAATCATAGATTAAGTTAATCGTAGTGATTCTTTTTAATTCGAAGCCACTCCGAGTCAACTGAAATCGATTAAAAAATGACGATATGAAATTTATCAATAACATTCAGGTGCTGGACATTTAATCTTGCGTTCACATCAGACATAAATACATCAACGATCACATAATTAATATTTCGATAAAATTCGTTTTCAGCAGCTTAATTGCTTATTGTATCCGATAATGATGTATTGATTGCATTCAAACTCGATATTATATAATACAATTTTTTGATTTCATATTTAAAATAAATATAAAACTTACATCACATTCGATAGACTGCACGAGTGCGCACTAAGTGCGAACTTCTTCGGTGCTACGCATTCGAGTTGTGTGTATTGTATCAGTACGTTCAAGTTGCCATATTCGGCAAATGAAAACTGACCCAGTAGTGCTGAATTTGTATTCGACCGCCAACCGAATGAACCGAACGAGTTCAAGAAATATTGCATTGACATTTTTGTCAGTGCAGTTTGATGTACGAACAAATCAAACTAGTTAGGCAACAAAAAATTACAAAATGGTGGATAAAGAAAGACCAAAATTATTTATTATAAATGAATTATTAGAAACAAGTAATAGCGATGATGAAATAGAAGATATGTTATGTGTAATAAAAGAAGAAAGGCCAAAAGATAAAAATTATGTGGACATCGTGAATGAATACTCGGACAAAGAAGAATATAATTACGTATGATAAAAAACAAATACTTTTGATAATGAAAATATTTATGTTTACTATCATTAGTTACAATATACGTTATTAATTTCAAATTTAATTCTGCATCAGATCATATCAATTTAGTGTAGTTCTGCACTTGCATCGTGTCAGGGCAGCACTAGAATCATGTCAGTGCATATGTACCAAATGCTATTAGCTAACGAAATGGCCGTCAAATAATAGATAATAATTAATAAATTTTTTATTTAAATATAAAAATTGATTATATTAATTATTATATCATAAAAACGGCTGTTAAACTAAAAGACATTACATAAATATTGTAAAAAATTATATTTTTATATTATTATTACAATTAAAGAATACAGTTTGCAATATTTTTGGAATATTACAGGCATATTACTGACATTTTGCAAGCATATTGTTAATTTACATTTCTGTAATATCTCTGCAATGTTACATTGCAATTTGCAATATTGCAACATTGTAACAATATTGCTTCAATCTTCTGTGCTGTATGGGTAGTAATTTTTCCGCCTTTAACAATGAAATCATTATATTTATAATTTCTAATTTGTGACTATCGATACACACAATGTAATTTATCGTTATAGATTCCGCTAAATATATATATACATATATGTATACAGGATGTCTCTTAAGATAGATCGGGGCCACATTGGGGGCAGAGAATTGATCAAAAGGAACAAAAAATTCTTATACCATTTTGAGATACTCGCTGTAGTTTTCGAATTAGAAAAGGAAAACGTCTAAGCCAATATGCGGTTAAGCCGCGCCGCGCGTAGGATAGTCCATATTCGAGCGGCGACGAAGCGCTCCTTCCTCCTCCTTGCGCGCCACTGCCGCCACCGCTCGAGTGTGGGCCGTCCTACGAATTCGCGCGGCGCGGCTTAACCGCATATTGGCTTAGACGTTTTCCTTTTTTAATTCGAAAACTATAGCGAGTATCTCAAAATGGCATAAGAATTTGTTGTTCCCTTTGATCCATTCTCCACTCCCAATGTGGCCTCGACCCATCTTAAGAGACACTCTGTATATATACATACATATGGTATGTATATGTATGTTTCTCGATAGCCACAAATTTGTATCTCAGAAAAATGTAAATATTCTGTATTTAAATTCTTCGTTGTACGACTACAAAGTATATAAGATACTGAAATTTAAAAAAATGTATTTTAGGACATGAACAATACATTCACCATAACAACAAATTTTAAATAAGAATTTCAAGATAACGTTAACTTTCTTTATAAAAGAATGTCAAATGTCATAAACAAAGTCATTTTTTAAACATTAAAACTTAATTGTTATGTTATGTCGGAAACCTAACGCTGAAATTTTTTGGCTTACGGCATCGTTTTTAACATTCAAAAATTTAATCCGATGTGAAATAATGTTTTACTGTAAATAAGTGCAGTAATCATATACATATAATTGTATGTATACAGGATATCTGGTAATGTTCGCATCTGGTAATCTCGTGGGCAGGTACAGCGAACTAAACTGAATCAAATTTCTCTATCAGTTTGTAATTTTCGCAATAGTTAACGAAATATTAATTTCTAAAAATTGCCGAAGTGATAAAATTCTTTAATACGTTTATACATTCTGATTCAGCGAGAAATTAAGGATAAAATCAATCATATCAAAGAATTTTACAATTGCAAAGTTGCTTTATCTGTTGAATGCCAATTAATCATTTTTTATTTGATATTTTATTTCAAAGTTTCGTACAAAATGTATTAAACATGATAAATATTAATTATGGAGGTTATGCGGAAAAAAGAAACTCTACAGATATAAGATATTCTTTTAATTTAAGCGTTGATAACAATACTGCAATAAGTTTTAATATTCTAATAACCCGTTTGAGCGCCTAACATAATTATTTTAATCTAAGTAAAATTATTTTCAGATGTATATGTAACTAAATTTTTGAATACTTTACCACAACTTTTTTTTTATCTCAAAATATTAATTCTCTCGCTATTAATTTTCTTGAATCAAGATAATTATATAGAATGTTCAAACATGATAATAATGTTGTAAAGAGTTTTAAAAATTAACACAATGTCATGGCTTATTTCGAACTTGAATTAAATTAACTTTGAATTAATATAATTAACAAACGTTTTGGCTTACAAGTCTTCCTCAGTGCTACAACGCAGAAATACAATCTCAAATTAATGCAAAGAATAATGGATACAATGAAAATTTTAAAAACCATCGATGGTGTAGTGTCAAAATATAAAAAAATATAAAAAAAATATAAAAAAATATCAAACGTCAATAAATATCCCGTCAGATGACAATAAGGTAGGAACATTTGGATATTTCAGTCAACAGCAGATTAATTATGTTTATCGATAAAGATAGATTTGCCAAATTCCTCGGTTGAGATCGAGAATTTAGTTTGTCACAGACTTGTATCATATCATTTGAGAATTCTTTAGTTACGAGTATTTTATGATATTCTGTAGAACAATTAGACTTATTAAGATAATATATTAATAGTGAGAATAAGAGGTACAGAATCAAATAATAACTTACGATAATTTATATAAAATACTAATTTAAACTCTCAATCAAAGATTCAGTTAAGTATATTAAAGATACTGATTGTTGCTCGTTTGAAAATTAACTGATGTGAAGTGTAGATCAAATAAAAATAAGTCAATAAAATCGAATGTAAAAATAAAAATTGTGAATTGTTCAAAACTGTGAACATTTATATTCTCGTATATCGTCAAGTATGTTAAAATAAGAGTTATCCAATAACTCAGTGTCTTTCATTAAATTTAAACCGTTTTTTTGTTCTTTAATATGTATTATTTCAGAAATATTTCTTTTACGATTGTTCGAGAGCAAGAGAGAGAGGGGGGAGAGGGGAGAGAGGGAGGGAAAGAGGGAGGGAGGGGAGAGAGGGAGGGTGGGATTGAGGGANGGGAGAGGGGAAGGGAGAGAGAGAGAGAGAGAGAGAGACAGAGAGAGAGAGAGAGAGAGAGTTTGAGCGGGAAGACGTTTTCGAGCGGAAATTCAATCGCGAGTGTTCACGTAACGAATCACAATTTTTATTTAGAACAATTCACAGAGTTGATGATTTCAGAAAAATGTGTAACAAATTTTAAAATGATGAATTTAATACAGTACAGCACAAATAAATGCGAATGGAAATCAACGTTTCCTTTTTACAGGTGAACACCCTTTTAGATTTCTGTAACGAGTCGAACGCGGTAGTTTTCTTTCGGCGGAGCGTCTCAGAGATGATTGATTTAGATTGCGGAGCGTTAACTGCGACTAAGGATTTGATCATCGCTCGATTCGGCCTTTTATCGACTTAATTGAATAAAGGCTCTTTTCGTCAATCGCCTATGAAATTCCCCAAAAATATGAATTTTTGAGGTGACCCCCTTCGGGCCACGATTGGCAATTTTTACATGATGTCCAAACGGCACGTTATTGCCATGCGCGCCCGCAAAATCAGCGACTATGATTGGGGCGTGAGCGAATTGACGCTTTTCGCGTCATGCGAGCGCGCGTGCGCTGTGATCAGAATTGTAATTGCCCTTTTTAACAATTGATTTTTGTGTATGTACAACATGCGGTTTTGATTACACTCTTGACTTTAACAAAGAAAGGTGATCGTCAAGTTCATTTGGAAGCTCCTAAAACAATTTTAAATGATATAGCTTTTCTAGACGTTTCTAAACTACATGCCGTACATACATTAATTCCGTAAAAATCGGCTTTATGGCTGCTAATCTCGAACATCCCGCCCGCCTTGTCAAGCAGTAACGAAATTAATACGTTTGACAAGCGTGCAGATGTCGCGAGTTTGATTGATTATTTGAGAGATCGCGGCGCTTCAGGTGGCGCGGATTAATGATGATTGCGCGTGCAGCGCACGGTATCGCGGAAGCCTGTGCTTACATAGCTAAATTACATGACCGGGGTGTTTTTTTTCAAAATTAAAAATAATACAGAATTATTTGAGAAATGCAATGACGCAGACGTGGTCATGTAATTTAATTATGATATCAATTGAAAAGAATTGACGGACAATTTTGATTACATAGTCTTGATTACGTAATAGTTGAAAACGTAATCAGAATATTTTCACAAAAACTAAAACTCAAAAATATAATATAGTACGTTAAAATATAATATAGTACGTTGCATTAAGCATCAAATATATTATTACAAAGGAAGATGTGAAATTTATTGTATTCGTATCATCGAAAGTTGCGAAAGGTAAGTAGATGAAAGAAACGTGAATATTATCGCGATTACATGCTCGTGAACTGACGCGAGTACAATGAATTAGATCGCACGGTCTAATACAATGTTGCGCGTTTTTTATTGCTCTTGCGAGTCCGCGTGTGGAGTAATCGAGGCAGTGGGTCTAGGCAGCAGCATCAATTTTACCAGAGGTATCAGATTGGATGATGTTGTGCGAATTGTTGCTATCCGAGTCACGCCGTCCTCTCCTGGATGCAGTTTTGTGATGCGAGCTAGTGGCCATCTGCTTGATGGTGATGTCTCTAAAATTATGAAGCACAATGAGCCAATCTGAGGAGCAGTGCTTACCTTTGCACTTCGAGCGTGAGATCAAGGAATGCAGGTACTCGCGCGATCACCTTTCCCAAAAGTGATCATGCATTTTAAGATGCTGGCAACGAGAGAGAGAGAGAGAGAGAGAGAGAGAACTAGTCGCCTTTTCTGAGCGACGGTTCTGGAATGGCTAGCAACGGGGCTCCGATAAGCAGATATCCTGGAGTGAGCGCGGAGAGGTCGTCAGGGTCGTCAAATAACGCCAGCAAAGACCGAGAATTCAGGCAGGCCTCCACCTGAGCTAAGAGAGTGCTCATCTCCTCGTAGGTGAGAGTGGACTCTCACCGATTACTCTTCGAGTAAACTTCATCGACTTTACCGCTGTTTTCCAGAGGCCTCCAAAGTGGGATGTGGAAGATGGGTTGAAGTGCCATCGGATTCCTTCTGTGACAGCAGCATGTGCGATGCGGTTGCCATTGACGGAAGATGCACGAAAAAGCTCTCGTATCTGTCGGTCGGTGCCAACAATGTTCGTACCACAGGAATATATGTCCGAGCATAGTTCTCTACGTGATGTGAACCGACGAAGTGCGGTCAGGAATGTGTCCGTAGTGTAGTCGGAAACGACCTCAATATGCGTCGCTTTAGAGCAGAGACGCACAAAAATGGCGATAAAGGCTTTGTGGGACCGATGCCCACGTCCTCGATCGTGCGAATGAGTATCAGCCCGGCATAGTCGATGCCAGTTCTGAGGAATGGACATGCAGGGGTTACGCATCCTTGAAGAAGGTTACCATTGGCGGCTGTGGCGTGACTCCTCTCCATTTGGTACACGCACCGATGCAATCAGTATTTTACCATAACTCACCCTCGAGGGATCCAATACCGTAGTCGCAACAGGCCCAGAGTCAACTGCACTTCTCCATGGAGGCGGTAACATGACGATATTAAGAGACGTGTGAGGTGTGAGTGCGGCGGTATGATCATAGGATGCCGCTCGTCCGGAGAGAGAACTGCGTGCTTCAGGCGACCTCCGACTCTCAGCATTCCATGTTCGTCGATGAAGGGATTCAAGGCCCGTAACTGACTGCAAGGTGGCATCATGCGGTGATCTTTTGCGACAGTGACCTCGTGTGCATAGTGCAGTGCCTGGACTGCTCGGATCCATCGCCCAAGTGCGGCGTCGAGCTCGTCGGTTGTCAACGTCGACTTCCTTCCATCGTTGGCATCTCCCTTAAATGCAGCCAACGTAGACACTACGCTGTGACCCTCAGGAGCCAGTGAAGTGAGGAGAATCGGAGGAGGAGCTCCGGTTCCGTGACAACTTTTGACAATGCGTGAGTGGACATGTTGCTCGAGCAGTGTCTCCAATGGAGCTTCAGATTGTTCTCTGGGTCAAGTGGAGTTGTCCTTGTACAGCCAAGAGGGGTCTGACTACCAGAGTGGATGGTTAATGAGCTCGCCTGGTGTTATCCCCCGAGAGGCGCAATCGGCTGGGTTGTCCTTTCCATAACGTCATTGTTCTTCCGCAAGCGCCTCCTGTATCATGGACACGCGGTTGGCTACATACATCTTCCATCGAGAGGCGTGGCCTTGAATCCAGTATAGAGTGACCCTGGAATCGGACCAAAGAGTGACTGGAGCTGTGGACAGGCTCAGAACAGTGCGTGTGTGTGCGACTAATTTTATTAGCATGGCGGCGGCGCACAGTTCCAATCACGGCAAGAACACTAGCTTAATCAGAGCGACCTTGCTTTTTGCAGCTAGCAAGAGAACGTTGATACTGTTAGCGCAGGTGACACGAAGGTACATCACGATTGCGTACGCTCGTTCGGACGCGTCGGCGAATCCGTGCAGCTCTACTCTTGCGTCCTCGGCACTTGTGTTTAACCAGCGGTTGATTCGAAGATGTTCAAGCATTGGGAGTTCCTCTAGGAAGCGATTCCACTGGCAGGAGTCTGCTTAAGAGAGCGGGGCGTCCCAGTCCAGCCTTTGCAACTACGCTGACTGAAGGCGCAGATCACCACCGGTGTCAACCATCCGAGCGGATCAAATAAACGTGCGATCTCTGAGAGAATTTCCTTTTGGAATTTTGCAACGGTGCGGCTTCGAATTGAGAATATGAAGGTCGTCGACCGGATGCCACTGCAAGCCTAGTGTTGCGTAACTCTCGTGTTCTCACGACCGCGAATCCGCGAGACAGTGATTCGCAGAAATACCGAAGAGAATTTCAGGATGGTTGGCGGCCTATTTTTTCAGCGGGAATCCGCCCGCCATGCACAGCTAACGGAGCTCGGTTTGTATCGCGATTGCCTCATCTTTAGTGTACGCTCCGGTCACGATGTCGACATAGCAGTCGTGTCTCAGTACGGCGGAACCTCGCGAAAATCTTGCGTCTTCATTGTCGACGTGCTGATGAAGTGTGCGGATGGCGAGAAATGGCGCGCATGACAGACCGTATGTCACTGTATTTAACCGATACTCGCGAACCGGATCGCTGACTGAGTGACGCCGAGAATTCGTTGATAATCTCTATCCTCAGGCGCCACAAGAATTTGACGGTACATTTTTTCGATATCCGTGAGATCGCGTATCGGTGCCATCGCCAGTGGATCAACACATCGGCAAGCGACGGCAACAAGTTAGCGCCGACTAACAGCTGAATGTTCAGTAACTTACCGGACCTTGTACTCTGAGACCCGTTAAATACCACCCTGAGTTTGGTCGACGCACTCGATTCTCGGAGCACTTCGTGGTGAGGTAAGTAGCATTTTGCTTGTGACTCCGATGATCTTGGCATTAATTCCATGTAATCCAATTCTTCGTATTCTTTTAGAAAGGCGTGGTACAGATGTCCGCATCGAACGTCACGTTCGCACCGTCGCTCCATGGCGGTGAGCAGTCGCTCGGCTGATTGGCGGGTACCACCGAGTGCTGTTGGCGACGTGGCAAATGGTAGTCGCACAATGTACCTTCCTGTAGCTGTGCCGCTGTGAGTTCGAGCAAAGATCTCCTCGCATCGTTGCTTGTCTGGCTGATGGACACTGTGGCGAAAGGTTCCCTTTCTTGCTCCCAAAAACGTTGTACGAGCGTGGTCAGCTCGTGATCGGTGGTGCACTGAAAGGAGCGGTGTGGAGTCACTGAGAGATTCTCACCACAGCCACCCGAGAGAATCCATCCGAGCAGAGTGCATGAGCGATGGGAATATGCGGATCGCCCTTTCGAAGGCCCTTTTATAATATGATGGAGCACACTTCCGCGCCGAGTAACAGCTCGATGAGATCGGCGGCCGTAAAATGAGGATCAGCCAGCTGGAGGCTTTCATTGTGAGGCCATGTAGTCTTGCATTTCGTAGCTGCGTCTTGATACAGCGAAAGACGTAGCAAGATGAAAGCGACAGCGATAACTCGAGTTCCATTGATCCTGGATGTGAGGCTGAGAGACACTTTCCCGCGACAGGAATCTGAAAGTGAATTCCGAAGATTGAGATTGCTGCACGAGATCGCAGCAAGCATAAGCACTGGACTAGCGCCTCGGAGATCAAGGAAACTTCCGATCCTTGATCGATTAAGGCTTTAACCGAGTGTGGATCCCGTGGCGATCAGTGACAGTAATTTTCGCGATAGCAAGCAGAATGGCCTTGCAGTCTTCGTCTCGACGTACAGCGGTCAACGCACTTACGTCGGCGGGCTTCGGAGTGACGTACGCTTCGTGAAGGAGTGAGTGATGTTTCGCCTTGCATATAAAATATGTCTTCGTTGACTGGCACTTCGCGATCGGATGTGAACCGAGACAGTTGTAACACCGATATGTTTCCGCGACGGACTTTCGTTTAAATGTGGATTTCACCTTGAACTGTTCGCACATCATGACGTTGTGCCTATCCTTATACAGAACACAGCTATGAATGTCGGTTGCACGTTTAGCGACGTGCGATTTTGCAATTCGCGGTGGATCTCCGAAGACTTTAGTGGCCTTTGGTTTTGCGGTCTTGAGAATCAGAGTTCGCTTGGTGATGAAGTCCATCAGGATATCGTGATCTGGCAAGTCCGTGGAATCGCTCGTGTGAGATTCCCACTCGAGACGAGTCTTCTTCGGGTCGAAGAGCTCGATGATGAAGTAATTGAAGAAGTCATGCGAATTAATTCGTCTTCCTATGCTTTCTTGGCCGTTCACGGCCGTTCACTGATGGCGGCATTGTAAATGCGGCTAAACTTCTCGGCGGTATCGCTTTTCATCTTTTGCACTGCGGTAAACGTGCAAAAATTGAAGCGCGACAACTCCTTTTTGTTCTCGTAGTGCTTGCACAACAGTGTCCACGCATAAGAATAATTATCTCCGATTATGACTAATGGACGTATCAATGCTTCAGCGGACCCTTCTAGGTAATGCTTCAAATGATGGAACTTCTCTACGTTTGAGATGGATGGATTATTACCGACGATGGACAAGAATATGTCTCGAAACGATGGCCAGTCTTCAAACGCGCCAGAAAATGGTCGGATTTTCAGACACAGCAGTGCTGATTTGATGGAGAAATTTCCAGATTCATTCAGAGGAGCGGGATTTGACTGCTCAGCCTTGAACAACTTTGTCACATAGTCGTTCAATAGACTATGCTGCTGCACGTAGGTGATTTCAGCGGAATCGGCAAATTGAGTATATAATACGTACGTATATAATACATACTGTACTCACTTTCGTCGAAGGCTTCCTTATAGTGTGCTCGTATGAGATCATGCTGTCTTTCGAACTTCGACCACAGTTGATTGAAAAGCGCTAAGCTGGTTTCGACGGCGTGGAGAGTGATGTTGGCCCCATCTTCTTTAAATTTGCCACTGATCTGGCCATGCGACCATGGATGTCACTTTGAGCAGTCAGCAAGGTATTTATTTCCCCACTCATGATTCACTCACTTACGTTCTCTCTTTGTTCTTTTAGGTATTACGCACACTGAACGCGACGGCGACATTCCCGAATAAGCAATAATCGGCGAAGGCGAATTTGGCTCGAAGGACCAACAATGTTCGAGAGTAAGAGAGAGAGGGGGGAGGAGAGGGGGGGAAGGAGAGAGAGGGAAGGAGAGAGGGAGAGAGAGGGAGGGAGGGAGGGGGGAGAGAGGGGGAGAGAGAGAGAGAGAGAGAAAGAGAGAGATTCAAACTGTCATTGACGAATGGAAGTTGATAATAAGCGGAAAAAAATTAGTAGGTGTAATTTTCATGGATCCAAGAGAGCGTTCGAAACGATAGATAGGAAAATACTGTTAGAAAAGTTATACCAGTATGATGTTAGGAGTAGAGTTTTAGAATGGTTCAAATCATATTTAAATAATAGGAAACAGAAGGTGCGATATAATCAGAAATGGTCTAAATCAACTATGACAACAGAATATGGAGTACCACAAGGATCAGTGCTGGGATTTTTGTTATTTAATATATATAAATGATATAATCAAAATCTGTCCAGAGGGATGCAATATAAAGATGTTTGCAGATGATGCACTTATATACATAAGTAGAGAAAATAGTGCGAATTTAGAGGTAAAAATGAACAGGGCATTCAATATAATCGAACACTAGATGAACATGAACAAATTGAAAATGAATGCAGAAAAAACAGAATATATAATAGTTAGAAGTGTAAGGAAAGAATAGAAAGGTAATATTATATTCAAATGTTTGGATAGATCTGAGATAGAGTGTATAGAAAAAAATGAAATATTTAGGCATAATTATTGATGATAGAATTTTGTTTTGTGGACCATTGTGATTATATGTTTAAAAAAAATAGGTAAAAAAACAAGTTTTTTAAATAGAATAGGTAACTTGATATCAACAAGACACTAGATGTACTATTTATAAAACGATAATAACTCCGCATTTTGAGCATATTGTGCGACGCTTTTGATAGCCATGGGGGAAATGCAGCTGAATCAAATACAAAAGGCTCAAAACAGAGCTATGAGAGTGATACTACAATGATAAATATACTAGAATAAAGGATATGCTGCAAACACTGCAGTTTATGTCAGTAAACAGAGACTTCAATATAATGTATGTATATTTATATTTAAAATTTTAAAAAGTTTGTTACCGGAGCAATTAAGAGATCAGTTTGAAATAGTAGGTAATATTGGGAATAAGTTTCCGTCCATTGCAGAAAGATGTCGTTAGTAGCATTACTCGTGTGTTTGATAGAACGGCAAGACATGTTTTTGAAAGGTGTGTGTCCAAACTTTTGAGCCTAATAGATGGCATTTGTTCGAAGCGTAACAAAGAGTAACTTTTTTTGCATTGAAGATGTCGGAATTTATTCCAAAAAAGCAACATTTGCGGGAAGTTTTACTCCATTATTTTATTTTAAAGAAAAGTGCTCCGGAAACGCATCGTTTGCTCGTAGATATACGGTGAGCATGCTCCATCGAAAACTAGTTGTAAAGAATGGTTTCGACGATTCAACAGTGGTGATTTTGACGTGCGTGACAAAGAACGCGAAGGTGCACCGAAAAAATTTGAAGATGCAGAATTGCAAGCATTACTCGAAGAAGATTCGTGTTTATCGCTCGATAGGTTGGCAAAAGAGTTAAATGTTGATAGATCCACTGTTGGAAAACGTTTACACACAATGGTAATGGTGCAAAAAGAAGGAAATTGGGTGCCATACAAATTGAAAGAGAGAGACATGGAAAGACGTTTGGTCATCTGCGAGATGCTTCGTCAATGACAACAAAGGAAGGGTTTTCTACATCGTATCGTAATTGGCGATGAAAAATGGATCTACTACAATAACCCTAAACGCTTGAAGGCATGGGTGATGCCAGGTGAACCAGGTCCATCAACGCCAAAACGAAATATCCATGCTTCGAAGATTATGTTGTGCATCTGGTGGAATCAAAGAGGTATTATATATTATGAGCTGCTCAAACCGTCCGAAACCATCACTGGCGATCGTTATCGGCTACAACTGATACGTTTAAACGAAGTTTTGAAAGAAAAACGACCGGAATGGGACAATAGGTACAATAAGCTGATTCTGTTACATGACAACGCTAGGCCACACGTTGCAAAACCGGTCAAGAAATACTTGGAAGGAGTAAAGTGGGAAATTCTGCCCCACCCGCCGTATTCAACGGACATTGCCCCTTCAGATTTCCATTTGTTCCGATCCATGCAGTCGGACCTTTCTGGAGAACGATTCAATTCTTATGAAGGTATCAAAAAATGGCTTGATGAATGGATCGCTTCAAAAGAACCAGATTTTTTCATTCGAGGAATCCGTTTATTACCGGAAAGGTTGGAGAAAGTTGTCGCTTCTGAAAGAGCATACTTTGAATAAACTCACTTATATAGATTTGTTTAAATAAACACATCTTTTTCATAACATTACTTTAAATCCGAAGCGCCACTACGGTCTGAGTATTAAGATGTTGAACTAATATATAAATATATATTTTCCACGCAAATGAAGTGATTTCAGAAATGATAATTACGAGCCGATAAATTATCAGCATTAACGCAATTGATCTGAAATATTAATAATCCCCCCAAATTTCCCAAATTAATCTTAAAAAACTATAATAAACTTATTGCGAAAAATATTGCCTCGGCCGGGAGTCGAACCCGGATCTCTTGCATTCCGTGCGAGACATCTTTTTCAATTAAAAAGGGCGGAAACTTATTCCCATACCCAATATATACGAAAGACAAACGCGATAGGCAAGGGACGTTGTAATAAAATTTCGAAAGACAAGAAATACACAAAAAAGTATATTTTATGAAGGAGTGAAAGGTATAACGTCTTACTGGTAAATATTAAAGGAAAGACTTGTAACATTTAAGAGATTGTTAAAAACACATGTTCAAAATGTAAGCTAAAATTGTATCGCAAATAGCTGAGAAAGCTAGTAATAAAGGTCAATCTCTCTCCCCCTCCCTCTCCTCTCTCTCTCTGCGCGCGCGCGCGTAAAATTTTCCATAGTTTCTTTATCTTCCATAACATATACAGGGTGTCTCTTAAGATGGGTCGGGGACACATTGGCGAAGACAATTGTGTGTGTGTGTGTGTGTGTGTGTGTGTGTGTGTGTGTGTAAAAAGTGTTTGGAAATTAATGATAAATCTTTCGCACTGGGGCAGAATGGATTAAATTCAGAAGCAGTTTATGGCGTTTTCTGTGTAAGATCTATAGTCCAGTTTAAGGCTAACTGAATAAAAACAGATATAAAATATCATATTTATATTATAATATAAACATTTTAAATTTTTTAATATTTTCATTCTTTCAAATATTTTCAAAGTAGAATATGAGATTGATGATCATTTCAGCAGTGGTTTCCAACTGTGTGTGATATTGGACCAAATAGTTTTCGAATGCATTAACGTTACAAAGGATTACTTTAACTCTGTATGCATGTAGTACAAATGAAACTTTGGCTGTTTACACTGAAACAGAAATAACGTTTCTGTTCAGCCAAGAAGACAATTAATTTTTTTAGTTACCTTATTCCCTAAAGAAAAATAATTTTTTAGACTACTAAAAAAATGTAGTAGATGTAACATAATGAGCATCTTGTGAACGTTCTTATAATTTCTTTATTAAATGTTTATTAGGCGTTTATTAAATGTTTATTTAACGTTTATTAAATAGTTTAAAAAACATTAAAATTTTAAGCCACCCTTCTGTGAAATTTATTTGTATTCTTCTAACAACCACGTTAAATTTTAGAGAATTCGAGAGAGAAGAAATAGTTCAAAATATAGTAATACGATGCAGATTTTTAATTTCTAAATAAATAATCGTTTAGGAGTTCGGTCCGTTTTCCAAAAGATGGCTCCGGCTGTTGTGAATGGTTCACAGCTGATTTTGGCGTTTTCAGAGAGGTTAGACATCTGCTAATAATATTCAGTTTATATCGCTTTGAGTTTCATATAAAAACCTTGATTTTTACTGTGTTTGAAATGTCGCATTTTGTGTTAACCAAGCAGCATTTATGGGAAGTTCTAATTTTCTGCTTTAATTGGAAGAAAAGTGCAGCTGAAGCCCATCGAAGTTTATGATGACACTGCTCCAACTGATAAATCATGTAGGGTTTCGACGTTTCAAGAATGGAGATTTCAGTGTTGAAGACAAGCCTCGCTCTGGACAGCCAAAAAAATTCGAAGACAAAGAATTAGAAACATTACTCGAAGAAGATCGGAGTCAAACGCAAGAGGAGCTTGCAGAATCATTGGCAGTAACTCAACAAGCCATTTCTGCACGATTGAGAGCCATGGGAATAATTCAAAAACAAGAAAATTGCCTTATGAACTGAAACCGAGAGACGTTGAAAGGCGATTTTTCACTTGCGAACAGCTGATTCAATGACAAAAAAAAGATTTTTTGCATCGGATTGTGACTGGAGATGAGAAGTGAATATTCTACGACAACCCCAAGAAGAAAAAATACTACGCTAAGGTCAATCGTTGCCATCAACCTCAACATCAACACCAAAGCCAAACATTCATGGTTCGAAGATCATGCTCTATATCTGGTGGGACCAAAAGGGTATTGTTTACTATGAGCTGCTGAAACCTGGCGATTCCATTACGGGCGATCGGTATCGGCTACAATTGATTCGTTTAAGCCGTGCATTGCGAGAAAAACGGAATACAAGCAAAGACATGATAAAGTTATTTTTCTTCATGACAACGCTCGGCCTCATGTCGCAAAAGTCGTAAAAAAATATTTGGAAACGCTCAAATGGGATGTTTTACCGCATCCGCTGTATTCTCCGAACATTGCTCCTTCTGATTACTGATTGTTCCGAAGGATGCAGCACGATTTAGCAAGTCACCGATTCACTTCTTTCAGAAATCGAAAATTGACTCTAAAATTAGATCGCTTCCAAAGACGAGTCATTTTTTCGAGATGGAATTCGAAAATTGCCTGAGAGATGGGAAAAAGTAGTAGCCAGCGATGGACAATACTTTAATTAATCTGTTCATTCATTTTGTTTTGAAATAAATGCATTTTTGAACATAAAAAACAGACCGAATTAATTTGTATTCCCAAAAATGTGCGTGCGTGCGTGCGCGCG
>JAANIC010001623.1:1926467-1982433 GCA_017607545.1 Acromyrmex charruanus
AAGAAAAATATTAAAAAATTAATATTTTAATATATTTTAATATAATAATATTTTAATATATTTGGAGGAAATCATAATCATGAAAAAGTAATTTATTTGCTGTAGAAGGATCTGAAATGTCCATTTATTCTTTTAAAATAAACATTTAATATTCTATAATTATAATTTCCTTTAAAGCTCGATTATACGCTCAATCATACTTAATTGCTTGAAAATATTAATATTAGATCATTTTGCTACTATTAATTTATTACAAGAAACATTAATTTGTTCATAGAATATTTTTTGTACATATATATTTACAATGTATGCGTAGTTATAAAATAAGATTTATATATACGCAAATATGTGCATATACAAAAATTCACAATTCGCAGTGGCGCCTGTTAGCCTTGTTCCTTATTGCTTTCTGTTACAAAAGTCCAGAAAGGATTTTCAGACCAAATCTTGCGTAGATATACGGTGTGACACAATGTATCATTACATCCTCGTTATTCGACAAGGATAACATGATTACTGTCTTGCACTGTGGTCACTTATAGGAAGACACACAACGCTTTATTGCAAGACAAAGATAAAAATCAGGGCTAGAATTATATTGAAAAGAAAACGAGCATTCCATCTGACGAATTTATTTTCATTGTAAAATTCATATTCTCTCTCTCTCTCTCTCTCTCTCTCTCATTCTCTCCTACTTATTTTACTACTAAGACACTAAGAGCTTTAAATTTGGAATTGCTCTGACACGAAGCATTTTTACTGTTTGATCTATTTGAATATAATTTTTTCATAGAATTTGTTATTATTAAATTGAATTTTCTTAATTAATAATTAATTTATTTTTTATATGTATACATAGATGTACTTCAGGACATTCAATTTTGGCTAAGGTACATCAATTATTTGACTTTATATAACGTAATTGTAAAAATTTTAATTCATGATTCCATTTTTTTGCATTTGAACAAAGAAGTAGTTTTAATTTGAATTTTTTACTACTCACTGACACAATGAAGATTTAATTTATTTATAATATTTATTTATATTGTGTCCAACCTCTGATATGATTTCAGTAATTTTATTTATATTCATTCTAACGTTTGACTATATTTTGTTCTTGTTTGATTATATTGTGGTTTAANTATATATATATATATATATATATACGAATATATGTTTGTCCTAATATGTTTATTAATAATTTTATTTTAGAAAAAATATGTGGAAAAAAAGGAAAAAAAGAACGTAGGATTTGAATGTGGGATCTCCAGTTTACTGATCTCGCATCTTATGCGCATAACTATGCAAAGTTCTTATATATTGTGTTTATGAACATGGTATATAACACGTATGGAAAATTGTAAATAATTAATATTTCGTAAACTATCGTTTTGAAATCAATTTTGTTATTATACATTAATGGGAAAATATTACATTAATGAGTATATGATTACTAAAATTTATTAAAACTTATATTTTATCTCGAATGCCCTTATGTACGTCGAGTGGCCAAGATTGCTAAGAAAGCATTTTCGGTTTTCGATCGCTTGTACAACAACCAGAGCGAGAACATTGGGCTCTCGCTCTCTTTCGCTGTCTTGTTCGCTCTCGACAAGAATCATATTAGTGTTCGCGTACGTATATGAATACACAACCCCATCAGAAGATGAAAATTTTATTATCTGAAGTTGGCAGCCCTGAATCCAGAGCTTCAAGGTCCTACCACGTGAGGTCTCCAAAGTCAAATCGGACTTGACTCGTCTCTTATGTTTTCACACTGGACGCGATAAGCGATGAACGACAAGCGATATCCAATAAAAGCTGTGCTTTTTCTCAAGTGACGACACAAAGCAAAGCTCTTATTGGATATATCGTCGCTGATCGCTTATCGCGTTCAGTGTGCAGTAGGCATTATGCCCGTATTCATAGTCAGACCTTACTATGAATACGAGTATTAATGTTATAACTATGTTCAGGTTAGCAAATTATACACTTTCAACTGAAAATTTTCAACACAGCACAAATGTTCTAGGGACATCCATGGGACGTTCAAAAGACATCAGTACATACTAACAAAAGTGAAACTTCTCGTGCGATCTTAAAAAAATTGTCACTTGTTAAATCAGCGAAAGCAACATGTCGCGAGCAGATTTAGAAAATTTTTTGCATGAGATGAACATTTTTTAAATATCCAAATGTGAATATTTGTACGTTGAATAACATACGTTTTTAAAACATAAAATAAATAATAAACGTTTATAAACACTAAATAAAAACTAGATTTGGACGTCCAATGGATGTTGTGTGCTATCTGGGTCACTGTATAAATAATAGCTTCTGCACACTTTTGCAAAATGGGATCGACTTGAGAACAGAATTATAGGCTAGTGTGAACAATTTCCGCCGCGCGGCAAGCGTTGCTGCGTTCTATATGCAGGAGCTATAAAGCTATAAAGGTGCTTATGGCTCCTGCACACTGGACGCGGAGACACTTGCCGCGCGGCAAAATGAGACACGGTAATCATAATATGTTAGGAGCTGTAAGCTTATTGGCTACTGCATCACATTTTGCCGCGCGGCAAGTGTTTTCGCGTCCAGTGTGCAGGAGCTATAAGCCTGTTTTACAATGTGCTTTTTACTTTTTGCTTTTTTCTTCTTTGTGATCATTTTATCAACAATTATATTTCTTGATATGTGTTTTCTATTTCTTCTGAAGTTCGTTAACGTTTATCTTCAGCAACAGAAAACGAAAAATGGAATAAGAAGCAAAAAGGTAAGATACAATAAATAGCAAAAAGCAGGAAACAGGAAATAAAGAGCACATTATAGAACAACCAATAAATTTATTGGCTACAGCATCACGTTTTGCCGAGCAAGTGTTGCCGTGTTCTGTGTGCAGGAGCCATTAGGATTGTGTTCAGATTCCTCACCGCGGGAGCCAGTTTCATCAACGTCAGTTACTTTATCCGCCGATTAACTTTGAGCATTGTATTTGTAAAAAATAGTCAAATATACTTACATTTCAATGTTTTATTTATTATCTTCACATAATACTTTTTCTTTACTATTACAAGAATAAGAATTAGAAAAACAGATTTTTAAATCTTGCTGTTGGTTATTCTGATGATGAAGTTAATCGACGGATAAGTTTAACTGGCGTTAGTGAAACTGGCCTCGGGTGGATGATCGTTAGGTGACTGGGTGAGTGGGCGAAGCCTAGCGAAAAGTACCGGAATGGTTTGGAAATCTGAACGTACTCTAAAATAAGAGAATGTCCTACATGCATCGGTTATAGCAAATAGTAACGCAAATATATCTGATTTATATATGTAATATATAAATTACATATGTAATTAATATAATTATATATAACTAAAAAATATATAATAATGATAAAAGATAAATATTATACCAATATCTCAAGTCCCGACCTGTAAAACTTAATAGATAATTATAATAAATACTTGGCCTCTTTTAAGTTATAGTTTATACTGTTTATAACAGACACAACTAGGAATATGCGATATTGAAAAAAAAATCGACATCGGAAGAATCGGTAAAAATGAAAAAATTGATATTGGGCAACCAGTTTTTGGAGGGAAAAATCGAAAAATCGGTATATCGGTTTTTTCTTTTTTAGTGTTTGAAAACTAACCACATCTTTTTTAATTATTAACCTTTTTTTTATTAATAGAATGATATTTGGAAATAAATTGACTTTTAATATCATAAAATTATTTTATTAATCTCCACATAATTAAAAATTTTATTTTATTTAGTTTACCATTAACTTTTTTATTTTTTATTTATTGCATATTTTCCTATTCCTTGCCATATTTCGTCGAAAATTTTGCTTCTATAAATCGACGTGTTCTTGGTATAAAAAAAAAATATATATATATATAAGTGATTGTTTCTTACAACATTTAAAAGGAATTATGTAATTAAGGTCCATGCCTATACACAAATCATATAAAACGATAAAATTAATATCTGGCTTAACACAATTAGAGGAGCATCAATTTAAAATACAATAATTTAAAAATCAATTTAAAGAAAATGAAGTAACCAATTCACCAAATTACCATTCCATTCACGCATATAAAACGAATAAAGGAAAAAAGGAATTATGTTTACATATACTTATATATATATATATATATATATATACATATATAAGTATATGTATGTAACATAACTTATATATATATAAACGTGTGTGTGTGTGTGTGTGTGTGTGTGTGTGTGTGTGTGTGTATACACGAGGGCAAATCAATAAATACCCGTGTTTCAAGACAGGCGACGTTGCTGATGCAAGTTGGTATTACCATCGTGTACTACCATCTTTCAAACGACGCTATACAAAATTTCAGAGTGATGCAATAGTCTTGATTTGACAGCAATTCGTAGTGAGCGTGTTTGATGTTTTCCGATACAATGGAAAAAGAGCAATATTGATCCGTAATTCGTTTCTTATTTTTGGATGGAAAAACGTGCGAAGAAATAAAAACGAAATTGGATACCGTCTATGGGAACTCTTCACCATCTATGACAACCGTCAGATATTGGTCCAACGAATTCAAACGTGGTCGTTCGTCTGTTTTTGATGCGCCCAGGCCGCCCGGCAGACATGATTACTGAGGAAATCGTTGAAAAAGTCTATGACATGATTCTCGCTGATCGCCGAATGAAAGTGCACGAAGTAACAGAGGCCGTAGGCGTGTCGTACGGAACGTTCAATATTTTGCATGATAACTTGGGAATGAAAAAACTGTCGGCCCGATGGCTTACAATGCATCGGCTCACTCCTCCGCAGTCGCCACAGCCAAATTGGTTCAATTGCGCTACGAATTGCTGTCGCATCTACCGTACTCTCCGGATTTAGCCCCCTGTGACTTCTTCTTGTTTCCAAACTTGAAAAAATGGCTCGGTGGAAAGAACGTCGAATGAGGAGGTTATCGCCGAAACGGAGGCCTATTTTGCAGGGTTCGACAAATCGTATTTTTCTGAGGGGGGGAGGGGGTTAAAAAAATGGCAGAAGCGTTGGGAAAAGTATATTCTCCTAAGAAGGGATTACGTTGAAAAATAAAAAAAAATTTTGTGAAAAGCTTGCGTCTTCATTACTAACACGAGTACTTATTGATTTGCCCTCGTATATATATTTAATAAGTACAGCGTTTTTATTAAAAAAAAACCAAGAAAGATGACTTACAAATATGAGATTCACAATATAAAAAATGAGAACAGCCATATAGGTAGTAAAGTTAACAAATAAAATGAAAAATTTAGAATAATGAATAACGAGAATAAATGCAAAATTTTTATGTCAAATTCCATTCTTCTTTTGAAAGAGATTCCATAAATAAGAATTGGTTCAAGTGCTCACCCGTTATTCGATTCTTGATGGCACCAGCCTCGGAAAATTTGCTTTCTGATGGTACAGAGGTAATACTGATGTATCAAATTGTCAGTTCGTATAGTGTTGGAAATGAGTACTTTAAGGTTTTCCAATGGATTGTTTTTGAAATAGATTGTTGTGTCGAGCGATGATCGGTTGCTTTAAATATTGTCTTAGTTCATGGAGAAGATGATTATCGTCCGTACTTTCGTCAGTACTCTTTGCCACCAAATTGTCATGAGTCTTTCAGATACTATAGTGATTCGTTATATCAGAGAATTCTTGTTGAACAGGTTGTTTTATCTCTTTATTTTTTGTCATACAAATTACTTTCATTTCTTTATTTATTTGTTCCACAGTAGCAGCTACTGAAAGGGCATTTCGAAAATGCATTTGTTTGAATTTTGGATCAAGTATTGTAGGAATTGAGAGAATCTTATTTTCAACATTTTTAAATTTATCTTCAATTGATGCAAGAAGCTCTTGAAAAGAGTTTCTTCGGTTGTTGAAGGAGAAATTTCTTCAATTGTTACTGTCATACAGTGAATGATTGTTATATAATAACTTAAGATAGTTACTACCGCTGATTTCCTTGATGATACATTCTATTGGTTTCGTGAGAGATACGACATCCTGTAGGATATTAATTTGGTTACGAGTCACCATATCTGGAATGTCAGCTTTTTTGCATTTCAAAGTAACTACATAAACATACTGTTCTAAAACGAGAAATTTCTCTAATATGTAGAGAGTGGAATTCCAGCGAGTCGGAACGTCGAGAATAAATTTTAATGTAGTTCCTTCTGTTTTTCTGTCATATATTTGTAATCGTTTTAACTCGTCTGAAGCTACAATACTTCTTCTGATAAGCACGACAATTTTCTTGACTATATCAATAAGATCGTTGACTTTTGACACATCTTTTATTACTTTAGGTACTAGGTGAGACAAAAAATGTGCAAAACATCAAATATGTTTTTCAGAGTTCACAACATTATATACAGCAGCTTTGATGTTTGTCGCTCCATCACAATTGCCATAATTTTTTTTCGATCTAATTTAAAATCATCAATGACAGAATTGAGATATTCCGTGAGGTACTCTGTTGTATGATTCGTATACAACGGAAAGACTCTCAAACATCTATTTTTCACGACGAGATCCTCAAATACAATATGTAATGAATGGTGACACTCAAATAGCTTTGAAAAGTGCAATCAGTCCAATTATCGCATGTTAATGTATAACACAAAGCTTTTTCGAGAGTAGCTTTATAACGTTCTTTCATTTCAGCATAGCGATTCTCTATTAATTTAATTAAAATCTTTCGATCAGATAGACAATAGTGTGAAATTGCAATTTTCACGAAATATCTGAAACCTTCTCTATTAACTATAGATAGTGTTTTGTCCTTTATCAATACAGCTGACACGAACAATTGCACTGTAGCTTCGTATAAGTCTCGAGATGTTTGTTTCACAATAAACTCACAAAAACACAGTTATAATTTTCGTTTATTATAGTCTTACACAGCGAACTGAGTTTACAAGAGGTTTTCGTTTACAATTCACTCGCATGTGATTTCCTCGGGCCGCGATTACTTTGCATTAACAACTAAAAGGCATGTGCCCTTGTTAGCGGTGACGCCTAGGAGTCGAAGCCCTGGACCGCGTGGTGACGCTTGAAGCAGATACCCCTGAGCTCTTCTAGAGCGACGCCTAGGGAGATATTGACTTGATGTCGAAAAATGATTTTATGAGGATCTCTGAATTTACTCTCGCACAGATGCATATAGGACCGCTTACGTAGTAGTAGCTCGTTTAGATGTTCTGTGTGCCATCGTGCCCAGAAATCCTGTCGTACCTTCGTTATGTGCTTCCAGGTAGATAAATGATTGACTGGAACATGTGAGAGGTCGCTCTCCGGAAGAGATATTAGTGACTTTCCAATTAAGTAATGTGCAGGGGTTAAAACTAATATGTCATTTGGATCAGATGATAAGGATCGGTCTGGAGTTCAGGATACCCTCGAACTTCGGTAAACGTATCTAACTCTTCGAAGGTAAAGGGAGTCTCCGACGACATGTTTGAAATAGTGTTTAAACAATTTCATCATTGACTCCCAAAACCGCCGAAGTGCGATGCCACCGGTGGGATAAAATGCCATGTTATTCGTCGCTCGCTCGCAAATCTCACTAGATTTTTGTGTCTGAATTGAATAAGACATATAATTCTCTCAACTTATTGTTCGCCCCTACAAAATTCGTTCCATTATCGGAAAAAATATGTTCCGGCAATCCCCTTCTCGCTACGAAGCGACGCAACGCGACAATAAAACCTTCGGAGGTTCAGTGACAAATCGCTGACCTCCAAATGTATGGCCTTGATTATCATGCAAATATACATATTATACATACACCTTAATCCGCGTGCGATTACAATATTTCTTTTCTTTTATGAAAAACGGATCGCAAAAATCGACGCCGGTGCTAGAAAAGGGGATCGCCTGGCGTACTTGAAGGTCACTCATCTTATATTCAATGGGTTTGGCGTTGAATCTCGAGCAACGTACGCACGCGCAAACAACTTTCCGAACCTGATTGCGACCATCGAGCAGCCAAAATCTTTGTCGGAGAATATGCAGAGTAGCTTGGACATCCGTGTGATGATTATTATTGTGAATTTCACGAATTATACAATCGATTAATCGGCATCGACTGGAAAGTAAAATCGGGTGTTTTTGCGAAAATGTTACCGCCGCTCTCCGAATGCGTTCTCCAACTCGAATCAGACCGTTTTGATCCAGAAACGGACTCAGAGCTGCGATTCTGGTTTTGTTTATTACGCCGCAGCTCTCGAGAGCCTCGATTTTCGTTGAGAAACGCGGCAGTCTGCAACGCCTTTAGCACTCGAATCTCTGATTCTTTAACTTTTTCGGCGCCTAAGGATCCGATACGTTTATTGTCATGCCGAAAACGAAGATAATATGCTACGACTCGAATCAACTTCGAGTAAGATGAAAATTGTTCGAACAATTCGAACAATTGTTCACCGTTGTCTGTAAACATATGTTTTTCCGCATTTCGGGAATTTCAATCGCTCGCATGACCACGTTAGGTCACTCGCTCTCGTCCTTAGCCAACTACGAAGGGCCCTCTATCCACGCTTGATCATTTGCAAAAACGCAACGCGCGGCAACTGAGCTCGAGATCGCGTCAGCCGGGTTATCCTCGGAACGTACATGTCATCATTCGCCTGCAGTTATCTCCTGAATTTCTTTAACGCAATTGGCTACGAACATGTAGAGGGAGTGTGGCGAAGTCTTCAACCAGTGTAAGACGATTGTCGAATCGCTCCAAAAGCTTTGCTAGGCGTGAGACTCAAAACGCTGCTCGCTTCGCTATATAGACGAACCAACAACAACGCTCCGCACAACTCAAGTCGTGGCACTGTAACTGGTTTCAAAGGCGCGACTCGCGATTTCGCACACAAAAGTCTACTAACTGCGAAATCGCGTTCTCTCCTTGAACGGATATATAAGCATGCGCCATAGCCAATGGTGCTGACATCAAAATCCGTGAATTTGCATGTCATGGCTATTCTTGACTAATAACTTGCGGGGAAGGATATTTGATCTATCAACTCTAATTGCCGAGCGAACTCTAGCCACTCTGTATGTATAGACTCCGAAACGGATTCATCCCAATGCACTTCGGAGCGCCACACGTTCTGCATTAGTTTTTTCGCGTATAAGATCGCCGGTCCCAATGGATCAAAGATCTTAGCGATTGCAGATGATACACCTCTCTTCGTGAGCCTCTCGGAGATCTTAATCGGATTAGTCATATAATATATTTCGTCGTTAGGTATACTCCATGATATCCCCAACGTTTTTAAAAAACGGTCTGTATCGAGGCTTGCGTGTAACGCGCGCGTCGGCACATCCTTGGTAACGCGTTCATCATTCGATGCCCATTGCCTAATATTAAAACCTGCACGAGCGAGTAGAGCGGTAATATCGTCTCTAATCACTCGCACTTCCTTGATATTATTCGCCCCTGACAATAAGTTGTCTATGTATAAATGCGTTTTGAGTATCTCGGCTGCCCTGGGGAAATCGTGACATTTATCATCCGCCAATTGTTGGAGAGTGTGGGTTGCTAGAAAAGGTAAAGACGACACGTCGAACGCGAGGGTATTAAGTTGGAAATCTCGACCTTGTCATTTTTACGCCACAAAAAGCGTTGATATTTTCGTTCGCTGTCGTGTATTAATATCTGCAGGTACATTTTTTCGATGTTCGCGGTTACAGCGTATTCGTAAGTTCGAAAACGAATCAAATGTGGGAATAGCGTGTTCTATATCGTCGGCCCTACTATCACATTATTAAAAAACACACGTGGTCGTTTTTGCCGACGCGTCGAAAACTATCCTGATTTTGGGAATATCGTTCGACTCCTTGACAACCGCATGATGCGGCATGTAATATCCGTCGGTTTCAGTATCATCTACCGCCGAGATATGATTCGATATGACATATTGTTCGAACGCTCGCGTATATTCATCTTTAAATGACGCGTTCCGATTAAACTTTCGTTCCAATGCCAAGAAATATTTAAGTGCTAGACTTCACGACTTTCCAAGGTGCTTCATGTTACGAAATGGCAGCGAGACTGTATATCTTCCGTTAGCGTTGCGAGAAATCGTTTTCGTGAAATGTGCCTCGCATGTGATCTCTTCTTTGGATTTCGGATTCGTCTCCGAAATCTCCTCCAGATTGTCCAGAATTTAGTGATTTGACTCTCTAAATCGATCAGCTGACAAGTCGCTGATTTTGAAGAGGAACAAAACAAATTACTCAGGGACCACCCAACCGAGTCGCGTTTTCTATAAATATAAATGGTGACCCGCGTGTGATAAGTTAATCTGACCGATACAGAATAATGATAGAGTCGTTCCTGATCCAATCAGTAAATCGACTGGCCGTGGCAAATGAAAGTTCGGATCGGCCAACTTAATATTCGACGGTATGTTCATAGATTCTCATGGAAAAGTTTCCGGGATCGTCACATTAATTCCTTACTAAAGCCGTCATGTATTGACTGCACAGTGACGCGTACAATGCCTCTCGATTTAGTACTTGTGGCATTAATGGCACCGATCGACGTAGAGCTCATGGGAATACCTAAGCGCTCGACGACGGATTCAGAGACGAAATTAGTGGTCGAGCACGTATCCAACAAGGCGCGACATTTGATAAAGTTATTTTGTGATCACTAATGTATACCAAAGCAACTGCGGCGTAAATGCACTATGTAAGCTTGACGCGAGGCTTATCGTCCCCTTCCCGGTGATAGTCAGTCGGTTGAGGTAGTCTCAGATTTCTGTGCCGGATTGGCCCGCGGTCGCGTAATTTTCAAGATGCAAGAGCGTGTTGTGGCGCTTCCGGCAAATAGTGCAACTCGAGAATTTACACGGGCTGTCCCGGTGTGACCGCAAACAATTATAACACACTTTTGCGCCCTTCACAAGTTCAATACGCTTAGGTATTGACAATCGCTTGAATGCGTCGCATTGTATAACAGGTGTTTTTTTGTTTTACATTCTACACATACGCGTGACGCGTTTAAAAGAAATGCCTTATTCGCGGTGTACCTTTTCTTTTTAGCGGGGGGGTTCACATTTGTCTCTCTCCGTTTCCGCAACCTTCTCGTTTCGACGCGCATATCGCGGTTGTATAAAAACTCGTACATTTCATCGAGCTTGGGGAATTCGGCTCTATCGAGAGTTGCCTCCCATTTTTCCAAGATACTCTTTGGTAATTTACTCTCCATCGTGTGAACGAGCACTTTGGAACCGACGGAAACTCCCAATGCATTCAATGACGCGACGTGTTGTTGGGCATCGTCCGCGATCCTAGATAGACCGCTTGAAGACTCCTTTTCTAATCCGGGCATGTCCATGATTAAAGAGAGATATCGCGAAATTAAAATACGTCTAATCTCATATGATCGCTCTAATAGTTCCCATGCCTTAGAATAATTTATTCGATCTCGAATATCCTCATTTTGTTGGCCGCTGCCCCGGTTAGACTTGATTTTAGATAATGTAATTTATCTATATCAAGGAGGTTGTCAAGGAGATTCGATAAGTTGGTTATTTGGGATTTTAGGGAAGTTCGCTTTTGTATGAGGAATTTAAGTCCGTAATTTGTACTCGAAGCGTAATCGAATGACGTTAATCTGTGAGCCTGTGTGTGGGATGCGTTGGATTTGTGGTCGATCTGCCAATCCCGGCGATTTGACTTGAATTGTATGCCGACGACTATCTCACAGAATCTGGACCACAGCCTGTATCCTCTGTCTGTATCCTCTGATATTGAAACCTGACACCTGATAGGAGGCACCAAAATGTTTTGTCCTTTATCAGTACAGCCGACACGAACGATTGCACTGTAGTTTCTCTTCTTCGTATAAGTCTCGAGATGTTTGTTTCACAATAGACTCACAAAAACACAGTTATAATTTTCGTTTATTATACTCTTACACAGCGAATTGAGTTTACAAGAGGTTTTCGTTTACGATTCACTCGCATGTGATTTCCTCGGGCCGCGATTACTTCGCATTAACAACTAAAAGGCATGTGCCCTTGTTAGCGGTGACGTCTAGGAGCCGAAGCCCTGGACCGCGTGATGAAGCAGATACCCCTGAGCTCTTCTAGAGCGACGCCTTGGGAGATATTGACTTGATGTCACGAAAAATGATTTTATGAGGATCTCTGAATTTACTCTTGCACAGATGCGTATAGGACCGCGTACCTCTCACGACTGACTGATCGCCTGGCCTCGCGGACGATCTTCGATGGGCTCGATATTTTCCGCTTCCTGTCCCATTCGAAAATGCCCGAGTATTGTTTTTGTCAAACTCTACTGTACAAATATATCACCGGTTCCTTTTCGGCGAGGATGAAAGATGCGACGAAACCTTTGTTGTCGCGGCGAAGGCGCGCCGGTTCGCAGGATCTTTGATGATGCGACGATGCCAGGATTAGAGACACCGAAGTCTTTCACCGCTCGTTCGTAATAGAGTAATGTATAGGGGTGTGTATATATGCGTGCGTGCGTGCGTGCGTGCGTGCGTGCGTGTTTCTTTATCCTTAGTAATCATAAATAATAGTGCTGCAGTAATTTTGTCAAATTGTGCTCCTCCTTCTGAAAATAATAAATGAATATTAGATCATTGACTATATAATGTTCT
This sequence comes from Acromyrmex charruanus, assembly GCA_017607545.1. Taxonomy (NCBI): domain Eukaryota; kingdom Metazoa; phylum Arthropoda; class Insecta; order Hymenoptera; family Formicidae; genus Acromyrmex; species Acromyrmex charruanus. The sequence goes on from JAANIC010001623.1 coordinate 1,939,121, forward strand.
TATTGATTATTTGAAATTCACACCAATCTATATAAGAAGTTATCCTATCAAAGGCTTCATTGCTTCGGGACAAGGATTTGCTTCGCTGAAACGAACCATAAATTTTAGATTGATATTTTTTCATCATGCATTAAAAGTTCTTTGTTTAATATAGTTACTTTTGACGTCATTTTTTTCGTTTAGACAATGGATAATCTTCAATTATTGATTCACTGCTTGATTCAGATGTATCTTTCATATTCTTTAATATGCCAGAACACGACATTCGATGGTTTCTAATTAAATGTGATCTTAAATGGTTGTCCCATCACAATGCTTAACTTTAGCATTACAAATAGTACATACAGCATATTCAAAAGTCTTGTGATCCAAATATGTCCATTGTGACGTGACGTTTTCCGTTCGTCACAAGGGCCGCATGGCCTGACCGAACAGTGCAGTCTGGCGTCCTGAATCCTCTCACATTTTGGGGACGGACGCACTTGCGCTTTTTTCTTTCCGCGACGTTGTTTGCCTTACACGTTCCGCGTTGCCGTTTCCGTTTTCCTTTTTTTGATTATTCCCGTACCGAGGGTCATAGAAGCCGGCGACTCCTGCGATCCTAACGGAGTGACGCCACCTCACTGGAGAGAAGAGGAAGAAGAACGATCAGGAATGGAATCAGGAGACGATCTCTGCTGACGGATCCGCCGGGGGCGCACGACACCTGACTCCGGGTTGCACGCAGGTGATATCCTTCCTTCACTATTACGCCCTTTTGGTTATCGCAAGGCATTTCTATCGCACCCTGTTCCAGGCACAAAGCGGACCGAGAGTTGGTACGGCATGACGAGGAAGGCCACTCTACGCCCCAAGGACGGCGAGAGCCCCGGATAGGCACCTCGAGGCTACGAGGCGACCCGAAAAAGACTCCCGCGATCTCTCGAATTTCGCGCGCCAGGACATGCGACAAGGGCATGACGCGGTTCCCGCGATTAGCGGAGCCGCGGAGCCACGCGCCAATCAGGCGCGATAAGGCCCCCTCGCGGGGATAACAAGCCCTGCGTGCGCCCGGGAGGATTAGTGCCCGGCACTTGAGCTGTGGCCCGCTTGGCGAAGGTACGTGAGAGGACGTAGGGCGTACAAGCACCGAAAGCCTTCCAAGGTCGACCAGGACGAGCACCTGCGAGGGAGTCACGGTGAGACGAGCGTCACCACTGTAAAGTCGCCGGTTTCCGCGTCCGGGAGGCGTAACTTTATCGGATTTCTATCGGGCGTATAATAGAGAGTGCACGTGGCATTATCGTGCATCAGAGTTTCGCGGGATTCGAGTACGCGTGTCGCCTCCCGGAACGGCCCTTATCGTCGGGATAATTCTAATGCGTCCGCCAAGGCCACAGCCTCGTCACTCATTGTCGGTTTCTTTTTGTCGCGGATCATATGTTGCGTCGAATTTCCGTATCGTAGTATTGTTGCGTATCGTGTCGTCTCGAGCGTCTGTAGCGTAAAATTTGCATGTCTATTCGGTTCTCTGTGTCATAGCCATTAACGACAATTTATAATAGCAATTGATAATTGTGCGTATTCTGTCGTATCGAGACTGTGTAGCATCAAGTTTGCACGTATTCGAGCCTTCTCTGCATCTCAACTGAGCGGTGCGAGGCCCCGCGAGCGCGCACGAGGTCACGCCGTGTCCACGCTGCAATCGTTGGCGAATTCCTTAGCATTTGCGAGGCGATGAAGTATGGTTCGTATAATTCGGGAGAGTATTCCTGTGTGGCGTGAGCTCGTGTCGCGGGAATTTAACGAAGTTGGTACGCCTAGCGTAAAACCTCGGGGCCTACGTAAATCAGTTATCGCGCTCAAGTAGAGCTTATCATCTCGATTGTATCGCCGGATGTAAATGTAAGTCGAAGACTCATTTAATATATTTGTTACTTTTGTTATTGTTAATTCGTGTGTACTTTATTCTCGCCCCTATTCGCTCCTCTAAACGATCTGCTATCCTCGACCACGAACCGCCCCCTCTGCCATTTCCGAGACTGACCTACCGGTTGAGAGCCCGTCGACATTCGCAGCTCATTAAAAATGGCATAAAGAAAATGTCGCGTAATTTCTAGAAAGAGTGGCACGCTCGCTCGTGCCTGGCGCCCAAAAATTGTGTTGTGATTATGTGCCGCCCTTAAGAGCGGCCGCGTGAAGACGCATTTCTGTCACGTTTCGTTTAACGCCACCCGTCATCCGATCGCCTACGAAAACCTTAGCTGTGAATGTGCGACGAAGTTGCGCCACGCTCGTGAGTGCGGTTGCACCATATAGAACTTTCTTTTCTAGTGCTATAAATAATAGACTTATTAAATAGGAAAAAAACACTAAAAATTGAAATGTATTTTTTACCTTGAATTTTGCTCGACAGCTAATTCTATTTCAATCACATCTTCGTTGAATTGTGGATTAGCAGTATGTTCAATTTCTTTGTCTGTTGATTTTATCAGAGATCTGGTACTAGAACATTCATTGGAAGATAGATTTGCTATTAATGATGTACTGATGTGCTTCGTAATGAGAGTTCACTGCACTACATGACATAACTGAGTCTACGTCGAAGTCACATGCATGAAAAACCAAAGGATTTTTCTTTTTAGTAAGTAGTTGCTTTGGTTCATAACTCGTGTGCTATAATAAAATAGGGAAGAAATTTAAACTTACAGAAATTAATTGGAAATTCCATGCCAGAGTTGCTATAATTATTCTAATAAATTTACTAATCAATATCATCAATCGATCGGTACAAAATATCAACAGCAGGATTCCAATCTTTAACTGTTGGCCTGTATGTTTCTTGGATAAACTCCCAAGCCGCTTTGTCATTATCTGAAATTATCATTTTAATATTAAGTAATCTCAAAAATATTGATAACATTATCAATCATAAAAATTTATGAAAAAGGCACGTACATTTCAATTGGACATTTTATATTTAATTAAGCCACTTTTAGTGAAGAGGGTTGTTTATTGATACGAAAATAAATCATATATGCCCTAGGATCTGTAAGAAAAAGAAATTATACATGAAATTAAATTTTATGTGTCAAATTCAATCAATTCGATAATAATAAAGAAATAAGTTTGATGATGAGTTGCTAAGGTTACAATTTTTAAATTTATTTCACAATAGATTTATTAAAAACTAATTCATACATTCGTTTGTATACATTTTTACATGTCTATAGCAATACCAAGCAATACCACATGAAATTTATAAACTGCCATCGGTAAAGCCCCGTATAGATAAGTCGCAACACGTAAAACGTATTTGCAACACCCAATTAGAAGCTGTTATTAATACCATTGACATTTATGATTGATTGTCGCGAATGCGTGCTGCGACTTATTTACATCCTTGTTTACACCGATCTGCCTCAGAACAGATCAGATTAGGTGATATGATGTCTTCACTGGTATTGTTTGTTTGTCTCTCGGGAGCTGCTCGGAGTCGCTCCGAACGAACCCAGCGTACTTGAAATGTAGGATTCTACACTACGTATCACACGTGTCACACTACATATGATATCCATCATACCACATCCGATATTTATTGTTACGATTAATATCGGATGTGGTATGATGGATGGCATACGTAGTGAATCCTACATTTCAAGTACGCTGGATTCGGAGCGACCCCGAGCAGCTCCCGAGAGACAAAACGAACAATGCTACTGTTTTTCAAGACATAAAATCTCTAATTCTAACTTTAACCTGAAAAGCAGAGGCGAATTTTCATATATAATATATTCTAAAATGAATCAAGTGTTAAGGCGCGTTCACACCTTAACAGAAAAGCAGAAAGTGGAAAAGCAGCACCCAATCAGAACTCGCACTAATAGTCGATAATTTCGGCTTTTTGTATTATCTATTACCAGCGCGAGTTGTGATTGACCATTTTTTCGCTATGAACGCGCCCTTAGGCGTTGTCTACAATATGCGAAGTAAGCTTGGTTAAGAAGTAAGAGTAAGAAATTGACCAATCACAGTCGATTATTCTTTTCACACTCGACTGTGATTGGTCAATTTCTTACTCTTACTTCTTAACCAAGCTTATTTCGCATATTGTAGACAATGCCTAAGGGCGCGTTCATAGTGAAAAAATAGTCAATCACAACTCGCGCTGGTAAAGTCTTAAGCCCATTTTACAATGGGCAGTAGCAGTAGTGGCTTAAGGAGTAGAAATCAATCAATCATAGTCGAATGTGAGAAGATAATCAGTAGGGCTTTACAGTACGCTGAGATTCTTTGATACTATTTGATATGAGTACCGCGTACCAGCTTAGACTGATATTCATGATTAGAAGTATTGGATTAAAACAATCCGCCGCGTTTATACTAAGCGTATCAATGATATGGTATTTAATACGCGTATCAAGTGCTCGGTGTAAACTAGGCTAGTGGGTGCATGAGCTCTTTCATCTGATTGGATTATATTTTAAAATCTAATGGAATATGTCAATCAGAAAAAGCTCACTGAGCGCTCAGTGAGCGGTCGTGGAACTTAATGTACCTAATAATAAATACCAGACCACATTACGCTGCCACGATTGCTACGATATTCAATTAAAAAAACCGAATATCTATAAATCAGCCTCCAAAAATATTGGCCAAAAATAACTAATTTTTTGACAAAAAAAAATCGGTCGTATTGATAAATCGATAATAATTGCGCATCCTTAGGCACAACCTGAAATTTAAATTTTCGTATAGATGCACGTCAAACATGTTGGGATAGCACAGGAAGCTTGCATCTTTAATGCGCCACTACCACCCAATCCACCTGGTTCAAGGAACCGGGTGGTTTTTCCATCCTCCCGGATAGAGTAGGAATCTGAACATTCCACCTAAGCGTCCAATAAAGGTACTCAAAAGGAATCTAAACGTTTTCTGGGTGTCTGGGTGTACCTAGGTAAGGAATCTGAACTCAGCCTAGGGTGTCGTTCTATAAAGCGGAAATTGGCAATGGAACAGAACTCGCGGAATCAACACGACGAATTACAACAATTCCGTTTTCTTTCTTACGCTATTTCTAAATCCTTTATGTCTTATTGAGTGGAATAAGCGGAAGCGGGACACGTAGAATAATATAAAATCATACTTTTTATGTTATTTACAATACTTATAATAATAGTATTTTAATGTAAATATAATAATGTATATAACAAATTGGTAAACATTAGAACTTTAACAGTAAAATATTTTTAACATAATTATGTCAAAAATATTTTTTAACATTTATAAAACTACATTTATAAAATTATCTCATGATTGGCTGAAACTTCATTCTGCTGCCGCTCAATGGGACATAAGAAAAAGAAAATAAACGGAATCGTAAGCTGCTAATTAATATCTATATTCATATTTACTGTAATTATAGAATTATTAACATTCTGCTACTGTGCCCATATTAATAAAGAAGACAAAAACAGTACGTAACTAATCGTATTATATGGACAATGGCTGTAATATACATTGACAGCATATAATATTGAGGTTATGTGCAACTTTCGTTTATTCCACAAATTGTAATGGTGAAATTATAACAAAAATAGCGGAACGACTGTGATTAGTTGAGTTGTTGATTTGTTGATTCCGTGACTTCCGTTCCGTTCCATTGTCAATTTTCGCTCTATGGAACGGCACCCTTAAGATGCTTTTCCATGGGTCAGTTGACAATTTTGTGACGTCATGTTAATTTCAGTTGATACTCAGAAGTTCAGGTTTTCCAACTTCTAAGCGTTGCCCGCGAAAAAACTGTTTTTTTAAAAGAAGTGAAATAAATTCATTAAATGTACTTAATAAATTAGTCAATTGTGTGTGTGTGTGTGTGTGTGTGTGTGTGTGCGTACGTGCGTGCGTGCGTGTGCGTGTGTGCGTGTGTGTGTGTGTGTGTGTGTGTGTGTGTGTGTGTGTGTGTGTGTGTGTGTGTGTGTGTGTGTTATTACAGTAAAGTTATTTATACATTTTCAATATACAATAAATATTGAAGAAACAAATTTAATTTCTGCAGGTTTTAGAAAATACTTGTGAAGTTTGCGAAACTATCATGAATGAAGGTGATAGTTAATATAGATAGTCATAATTGCGTGGCAGGATATCCAAATATTTTTGTAGATAATAATTCAAGGTGTTTTTATCCACAATGTGATAAGAGTTCATTTAATAAAAGTATTGATTTTATAAAACTTTTGATTTTAAGATTAGAATTATATATTAAATAAAATTTCTTAAATAGAATTTCTTAATTTTATAATATTTGCACTTTCTACTATCCACTAGTAATATTTTTATTTTATTAATGATAAACACATTTTTTTCGAAAATTGCTGCAACAAATTACTGTAGATATAACCTACTTCTCTATGCGAATTACAAAAATATAACACGTGAAACCTTTTTCATTTGGGTGTCAAAATATCGGCATCATACACACACATTTATGATAATCTAATCTTACCCTTATCTGATTTTGAGCATCAACGCGTCAGCTAACGCTCATGAAAAAGCACTTTTATGGCTCTTGCATACAGAACGTGGCAACATTTGCCGCATAGCAAAAGTTGTCGCACTAATCTATAATTCTATATTTTTAGAACTACGTTTCCAAAACTTCTTCCCTGAGAAAAATTTTACTCGAAATATATAGTACACGTAACGTATACTGTAGCATATAAAGTAAAATCTTTCTCGGAGAGGAAGTTTTGGAAAGTAGCCTAAAGGGATTATACTACATGGGCTGAAAAGTCCCGGAATTTTTCAATAGGTGGCGCCACTAGAAAATGGACATGATTCATTTCGAGAGGTTCATCTGTCTAGTTTATGTATGAAGTTTCATGACATTTCGTTCATTCGTTTACAAGCTACAGTCATTTAAGTGGCGTTACTTTCGCCTTCGTAAAAAAAATGGAAAAACAGGAAATGACTGTAGCTTGTAAACGAATGAACGAAATGTCATGAAACTTCATACATAAACTAGTGACAGATGAACTTCTCGAAATGAATCATGTTCATTTTCTAGTGGCGCCACCTATTGAAAAATTCCGGGACTTTTTAGCCCATGTAGTATTTCGAAGGCTTGGACGTTTAGTACTACAGAAAGGGCATCGAAATGTTGGAAAATCGCTATACCATCGCCCTCGAAGGCAACTATGTTGAGGAATAAATATAACTTTGCCCAAAAAACGCTTGTTTTCATTAAAAATTCCGGGACTTTTCAGCCCATGTACATTAGTTGCAAGTTTGTTGCTACAGCCAATCTGAAACTTGCACGTTGAAATCAACACTTTATATAGGCTGTCGCAACAAACTTACAATCAGCTTACAACTAAAGGCTATTCTACATTGATCGTATTGTAGATGTCGCAAGTCACAAGCTTGTTGCTTCAGCCAATCCGATGCTTCAATTTTAAAATTGCATGATGCTTATGATGCTTCTGACGCTACGATATGACCAATGTAGAATGACCTTAATATAGACCGGCTTAATGGCATACAAAACGCGGTAACGCTTGCCGCGCGGTGGAATTATCGCACTAACCAATAATTCTATGATTTTTAAATCGGGCTCACCATGCAAAACTTCTAGAAATGATGTAAGACCGAGTTCACACTTTGATGGAAAAACGGTAAGCGGAAAAGCAGAAGCCAATCAGAACTCGCGGAAAGACAGAAGTAGACAAGCGAAATGTACCGCCTACTATTACTGCGAGTTCCGATTGGCTTCCGCTTTTCCGTCATGGTATGAACCTGGCCTAATACTACTTTCACTGCATGGCAAAATTTGGATTGAGTTCAACTTTTGTCACGCAGTGGAAATTTTATATCTATTAGGTTGGAGTCCCATGAGATGTATTTACCGCGTAACCGCGTAACCAATCAATAATCAGTAAAACGCGAAACCACAACAGCGAATTACTTTTAATTGGTTACGTGGTTAATACACCTCATGGGACTTTAGCCTTATTTCCGATTTAGCGAGATGTTGATTAGCTGTCGCGTCAACTTCCGTGACATCAGAACAGGATATCCTAGGGATGTTTTATATTAGTACAATGATCTAATTTCCATCGAGTCGTTCGACTGTAACAGAGGAATACTCGACTGTAGTTGGTTCTTACATTCTAATCCGGTTTAAACACTCGGTGGAAACTAGGCCAATGATAATTACAAATGTCCTGAGTTAAAAAATCATATGGACGATTTTAATGTTTTGGATCAGAATGGAATCAATTTGATCAAATTAGGAAATACATTGCTATGTGGGTCATGTCAAAGTGTAAATAATAATTATTATGTACAAATTCCTTTTCTATTCTGGAAACAAAATTTAAGTTCATGTTTCTACTCTGAATTCTCTTTTCAATTTACAAGACGCAGTTATATATCTTTTTCTTATTCAATAGAATTTGGTAATTTAATATCAAAATATTTAGATGGAGTGCATCCCCCGATTTTCTTGTCGCTTGACATACTATTGTATTATTACAAATATGATAATGAAAATTGGCGACAAGATCATTTTCAAGGTCAAATACTTAAAAAAACGATTTTTTTACATTTTTTCGACTTTCTACGCGAAATGCGTAGATCTTGTTGCCAAAAGATATATAACTACGTCTATATTGAAAAGAGAATTTAGAGTACAGACATGAACTTACATTATGTTTTCAGAATAGGAAAGGAATTTGACTTTAATTTGTAAATAATAATTATTACTACTCTTACCTCACCTCTCCTCTGCTTAAGGGCGCACAGCTTCCACGCGAAGCGACTCTCACCTTACCTCCCCCCCTCTGCTGCTTAGGGACGCACAACTTCCACGCGAAGCACTTCCCACTTCACCTCTCCCCCTGCTTAGGGGCGCACGACTTCTACGCGAAACGACTTCCACCCCATCCCTCTCCTGCTTAGGGACGTACAACTTTCACGCGAAGCGACTTCCACTCCATCTCCTCTCCCTTGCTTAGGGGCGCACGTGAAACGCGCGAAAAATATGAAAAAAATTGTTTTTCAAGTATTTGACATTGAAAATGACCTTGTCGCCAATTTTTATTATCATATTCGTAATCAGCACCTCAAAATACATATTAATATGTCAAGCAACAAGAAAATCGGGGGATTCACCCTTTCGGAACTCTATTCTAATATTTATATATTACTTCTATTTTTTTAACGAGTACAATAAATATACTGTATATGTTATATTTCTTTTAAATTGTCTCGCTTTACATTTATTATCGTCATGTATAGTAAATACCCCTGAATCTAACCCCACGATCTAAATGCGCAAGAAGAATGCAATACAACAAGAATGCAATGTCGAGAAATTCAGTTCGTAGGGTCACAGATAATTTAGAAAAAAAAATTAGGATATTAAGTTTAGAACCTAGGAATGTCGATTACAAAATATTTGGTATATCCTTAAACTGTCTAAGAAAAGTAAAGTCAATTGTAATGTGTGTTACCGTTATTATATCAACGGCCAATAGAATCATTCATATGAAGAAACGTCACTGTGAGATCATTAAACGACAGTCGTGTATCTCACAAACACAATACATCATCACATGCTTCGTGCCAGAGAGATTTTCGAAATATGTAAAAAAAAAATTATAGAAACAGGAGATAAAAATAAGAACATTTAATATAAATAAAAGAAGAAAGGAGGAATAGATAAAAGGAGATAAAAATATAAGGAGAAAAAAAGGAAGAAAGAGGAATAGTTAAGAATTTACTTGCATTACACATTAATCATAATTGTTTAGCATATTATCATATTGTTTTAAAATAATTAATATTATCAAAATACACGTTATAGAAAATAAAGTAAATTGGGTTTGAAAAACATTTTGTCTCTCTCCATGGAAAAATGTGTAGAAAAGTGGGTAGAAGATATTGCAATCACATCACTGCCAATGATAACGATGTTTCTTGACGTAACTCAAGAGATCGCAAATCTCTCACTCCTTATATGTCTCTCATCACGAATAAATCTATTTGATTAATTGAACAACATATAACGTGTGTCGAGCAACCCGTAGAAATTTTGTGGGTGTGTATGTGTATGTGTGTGCGCTTCAACGAACTGGAATAGAAAATATGAACGCAATAATTGATTCTCAAGTACGTATAATATAATATAATATAATATATATTTTAGATGGAGATAAATCATTATCTCGGAATACGCTTTGCACGATGTTACGTGAAGCATACAATTGTGTTTTAAAAATTATCACGATAAATATAAGCATAATGGAAGAAAAAGCTATATATAACTCTTGCATACAATTAAAATACAACAATACTTACCGCGCGGCAGGTTTTTATATAAGTCAAAGATAAGAAAAGAATTAAACGTAGAATCGATAGGCTAATTGTTAACCGTCTGATGTTTGTACTTAATATATGACAATCATTTAGTGAGAATTATATCATTTTACATGGATAAACTGTAATATTTAAAACAAAATAAATTTTCAATTATTTTAATGTAATAATTTCTTGAAGATCAAAGAAAAAAAAAAGACAAAATGCAATTACAAATGCTTGTTAATTTATCAGCGATTAGTTTATTAAAGCAGCATTTATGATATTTTATAAACGCGGATAGAATTATCAATTATTTATTGCTTAATGCAAGGAAAGAATAATCAGATTAGAGACGAATGAATTTATAATATAATTAGAAATGTTGCAAGAAATTTCGATAGTAATCGGAATTTAATTCAAAAGTTGCTCTAAATAATCTAATATCTAATATCAGATATAACTCGGTATGAACTAAGATAATTAAGTATTTCAAAAAAAGAAAAAGAAAAAAACAAAACGTGGAACATGCAAGCAAAAAACAGCATTAAATCTATAACATTCGCATTCATATTCTTCACTGATTGTATGAAACTAGTAATAATCGAGATATGCATAATAGGCAGTAAGACCCGGGGCAGTCTCTTGCGTGTCGATCACCGATGACAAAAAGGCACGTGTTTTCAGCGTAATAATATGTTGCTGCGAGTAATGCGGCTATAAATACTTGTGTCTAATGTTCCTATTCCGAAAACGTGAGGAGCCGAGTCTATTTTAACGGATTGGAGCGAGTTCCGGAATCGACGGTACTCGTCCCGTTGACCCTACAAACGGTAGACGGTACAGACGCCGGCGGGCGAATTGTCGCCCTGGCGAAAGTCGATCTGCGATCTCGATCACGCGAGCTCGCGTCAAGCTATTCTATTCGCGCCAAGCGTCTCCGAGCGACGAGCGTCTCCATAGTCCATAGCACAATTTTCTCCGCGCTGTCCTTTAACCTCTCGGTCCACGTGCACCTTTAATTCGCAATGTCGAACGTTCGAACATTGGTAAGGCTCGCTTCGATCGATCCGATCTCGCATACATCATGCAAATCACGATATTAATATGCGATTATCGCCAGCTGCAATTTGTACTTTGCACATAGGCGTGATGTTTTTTTTTAAACGATGATTTAGTCAGAAAATTTTTATTTTAGAGATATTTCTCCCTGAAGCATCTTATTAATTAATTATGTATAGATTGTTCTATAAAAAATTTTTGTGCCAATATTAATATTTTATATACGACATTTACTTGTATAATTACTTGTATATTTTTGAAAACTTTATTTATAAAAATTTTAGAAATTTAATAGAATCTGTACCTGTAGCATTTTTTTAAGTGTGAAAGTAAAATTCATGTTTGTATTAAAAAGAAGATAAAATTTCATCAAAATTAAAAGAATAATATTATATGAGTTATGTATATTAAAATAAAATTTTATATTTCTAGGTGTTACCAGTTTTGGCTGCCGTAGGAACGATAATTGTTATAGGAGTAGCATTTAAAATATATAAATCCTGGAATGAAAAGAAAAAAAAGTCTGCACCAATACTACTAGTTGATCCAGTAGTTAAGTATAGTCTACCTCTAATTCAAAAAGACATAATAAGTCACGATACAAGGAAATTTAGATTTGGATTACCTACACCAAATCATGTCCTGGGTCTACCAATTGGTCAACATATACATTTAACAGCAAAAATTGGAGAAGAGGTTGTAATACGTTCATATACGCCTGTATCAAGTGATGATAATCAGGGCTATGTTGATCTGGTTATCAAGGTATAAAATGAGAATATAGGATTGGTGACAATAAAAGAAAATCTGTTTTAATATCATGATTTATAGGTATACTTCAAAAATGTGCATCCAAAATTCCCTGAAGGAGGAAAAATGTCTCAATATTTGGAAAATATGAACATAGGGGATACCATTGACTTTAGAGGTCCATCTGGTAGACTGGTTTACAAAGGACAAGGAAAGGTCACTATTAAACTTCTTAGGAAGGAACCAGCTGTAGAATATAATGTTAAAAAGGCAAGTATATACATTTGCTGTTCTGTGTATACATATATATAATATAGAATGTAATTTTATTTTGTTAATATTATCATTATTAAGAACAGCCCCTACTGAAAAAAATCATGTCACAACGTTACATGATGAAATCATGTAATTAAAACATGTAAGTCACATAACGGAATGATTGTTCCAAATCAGTACGTGATTTTTTAATATCCCCTAATTTAAAAAATTACACGATATTAAAAATAATTTTATCTATCATGTGATTTCATAATTATCGAATTTTAAAAAAATTAAATAATAGAAATAGAAGAAAAAAAAATATATTATGTGATTTTTCAAATTATGTAATTTAAAAAATTATATACTGATTGAGAACAATACATTACGTGGTTATTTGTTTTAATTACATGATTTCATTTTGCAACTGTGTGACGTATTTTTTTTCAGTAGGGGCTTTTCTGTACATATATTAATAATAAATTTATGTAAACTTGTACAGATGGTTATGCTCGCTGGTGGTACGGGCATCACGCCAATGCTGCAACTAATTCGTGCAATAATAAAAGATCCTACGGATGAAACTCAAACCTCTTTGCTGTTCGCCAATCAAACAGAAAAAGATATCTTGTTACAAAACGAATTAGATGAAATCGCCAAGAAGTACCCGAATAAATTGAAACTTTGGTATACATTAGATTCAAGTAGCGATAAATGGTCTTATAGTACAGGATATATAAGCGCTGATATGATAGAAAAGCACATGTTTCCATCGTCACCTGACACTATCGTACTTATGTGCGGGCCACCTCCAATGATCAATTTCGCTTGTACTCCGAATCTTGATAAACTTGGCTACGATACTAAATTACGATTCGCGTATTAATCAATTGATCATTAAAATCATAGACAGTTTGCATTATCTGGTGGAAATTTATATATTTTTTTTTTAATATTCTTTAGTCAAGTCAAGATCTGTTTTTTTGTTAATTGAATGTATAATCCGCTTTAATGAAGGATTTCAAATAACGTAATTATGCTCCAATCAGAGAGGTCCGTGTGTTGGAAGATTTCCATCAAAACTTATTCATAAAGACAGCTCCAATAGAGTATTGATGACTATTATATAAGCATATAGTCAGTAAACTTACAATAATCAATGAAATGATGCATCCACTAGTAGCTGTACTAGTAACCATACTAGCAGCATAGTGTGACCACTTTCCATGTAGTATAAGAATGTCAATCCATAAAACATATTTTAAAGGCATGCCAGTCTTATTCTTTTTTGCTTTTTTTTTTGTTATTGGGACAGGCTGTGATTGCCGAATAAATAAAATTCATAGAGCTTAATTTAAGAAAAATAGTCACAAATCAAATGCATGTGAAATGAATATTTACCTTATCACTAAAATATACTTTATTAAATCTTATTTTATTAAATCTTTATTATATCTGTATGTTTATTATTATAATGACTTGTGTATAACAAATTAATAAAGTATATTGCTAGTGTGTGTGAAATATTCATGTAAAGTATTGCATCTCAAAGCATTTATTAATATTGAATCTATTGTAATGTTATAAAAAAATTTGAACATATATGCTTCTTATTGTATAATATTTTATTTGTGAAAGATCGAGAAATGGAATATAATTCATACATAAATGACAAAATGTTCAAAAAGTGGAATATATCTCCTTACTATCATTAGTACATTAATATTATCAAATGCGTTATCGTCAATGAGATTAACACAATATTTAATTAAACACATTAATTAATTTAAGAGGCCACAAGCATGAAAAATTGCAGGCAATTATGAAATCAAAGCGAGAGTAAACATTTATTTTTTTCTTAATGAATGAATGAATTAACAACGTCCTCTGTCTTGCACGCGTTTTCTAGGAGCCGCGCGCAAAATATCATCCACCCGAAGTATCATTTCTGCTGCTTCAGCCGCACTCACGAGAACTTGCCTCTTCACTACCCAAGATTCGGTGATTCCTAGCCGTTTCATACATCCGACTTTGCCCAGTTCCATATCTGCAAGATTGGAGAACAAATTTAATTTAACTTGATATTTTGTCATGAAACCATTTAGCACACTCGCACGCAATTTATTATATATTTAAAAATATTTCCAGCGATAAAAGAGCATAAAAATTTGAAACTTACCTAATCCCATGGTGTTGCCCCCAGAATTATGCGCGGCTCTCAACTCACTAACCAATTGTGCCGAATCATAGCCAGCATTGTCGGCGATAATGGTTGGCAGTTGCTGCAACGCTCGTGCAAAGGCTTCCATTGCAACAGCCTCTTTACCCGGCGTAGCCGCGGCCGCTCGCATAACAGCGCAAGCCATAATCATCTCGCTGCACCCACCACCGTAAACTATTCTCGACTCGCGTACCGTAGCTGCTAAAACGCAGAGCGCATCATGCAGCGATCTCTCAGCTTCGTCGATAATCTGTTGCGTTGCGCCACGAATAACAACGGTGCATGCTTCACCCAATGAAACTCCAGAGAATCTTAAGAGTGTATCTTCTCCTATCATGACCTGAAAAATATAACAACGCAATTGATATATAATTAAAGTTACAACAAAACTAATTACATACACACACACGCGCCCACACACACTAGAATCGAGTGCTTCACTATATGAAATATTATGTATGAATTACAAACGTAAATTATAAATTTACCTGTTCAATAAGATTGCATTTTCCTAATTTGACTAAATCGGGATTGTCAAAAGTACTAACAATCTCACCACCAGTAACGAGCGAAAGTCTTTCGATACCATCAAAATCAGCATGCTCAATAGCCATAATTCCGGCATCAGCAAATAATTGTTCCGGATAATTGTATATCAATTGCCTATTGATAAAAACGTTGCAACCATGCTTCAAAATTTTGTCAATCTTATCCTGTGTAAATTCAGAAGATTATTATATAATTATCATATTAAACTTTATAAATATGCGTGAAGAACTTTTAAAAATGTCCATTACCTTCATTTTTTCTTTTTCCGCAGCTTCTAATTCTGCTATCTTCGCCATTGAATCTACACGTACTCTAGAGCCAAATACCTATAAATAAATAAATGCATATAACAGGGTTATTGTTAGGTTTGTTAAAAAATTAAGAAAAATATACATAACAGAAGGAACATAAACCTTGATTTTATCTGTGTCCATAGATGTATTAGCGATAAGTATACGTGCGTCAGAAACTTTTTGTGGTTGGTGAACACCCGGTTTTTTATCTAATAAAAATCCTTCATCTAAGAAGGAATCAGCAAGTGTTGCGCCACGTTTTTTTATAACTTGAATCGCAGACAAATTACCAGATCCTTTAAGACGCAACACTGCATCAACTGCAAGCTTGCTGAAGTGCTCCTTGTGCTGAGATAAAATCTTGGAACTTAATGTTGTACGAGCAATATTTAATAAATCCTCTCGAAATCGATCAGGATCTGCAGAATTGTCTGCGGCTGCATTTTTTAAAGCCTCAGTCGCTACATTTGTAGCATTTCTCCAACCACTAATGATAGTTTGTGGATGAATCTTTTGATTTTCGATTAGCTTCTCAGCATCTCGCAAAAGTTCAGCAGCTGTAAAAAAAAAGAAAATTAAAGATTATTAAAGATATTTAATAATATTTAAGATTAATTTGAAAATTCAAGTGAGTAATCATATCATAAACAATTTATTACTGTTTATACACGTTGTCTAAAAGATGCACATGTTTCTACATATCGGTTATTATGAAGTATATTACTAGGTCTCGGTTTAAAGATTTAGGATGCTCTCATGGAATGTTAGAAATCTGGGTTCGACTGACTGAGGTAATATTTTTCGCAAAAAATGTATTTATAGATTTTCAATATATTAATTATTTCTTGAAATTTTGCCAATTAAACATAAAATTATTAAATTGCTAATCAATTTAATTTATGATATTAGTATGGTAGTTCAGTTACGTTTCTACATCTAGGAAATCAATTTGGCTCGTAATTTGAGAGACTATAAATGCAGTATATAAATTCATACAAAATTATTTAAAAGCATTCAAGATTCAGCTTTGACCAGTATAGGTATTGCTTCTTATTTAATCATATCATATTTACCGAGAACAGTGACTGAAGTGGTACCATCACCCACTTCATCATCTTGGACACGAGACATATCTACTAAAATCTTGGCAGCAGGATTATCAACACCAATACTTTTGAGGATAGTAGCACCATCATTAGTAACATGTACTTGTCCCAAGGATCTACCATGAGATACAAGTATCTTGTCCATGCCTTTAGGACCAAGAGTAGATTTGACCAAGTCTCCAATGGCTATAACTCCAACAAACGAGCTCAATCTAGCAATTTCTGCCTTCTCCTCTCCAGCTTCATTTTTGAGGATCCGTACTGGATTTAAGGAGACCTTACAATCAAATAAGATAAAAGAATTTATTTAGTTGCTCACGATAGAATTTTTCATTTAAAATATAATCATAACCACTTTTAAAAGGTAACAACTACTTATGAGTACATGTGCGCGTCAGAGATTCAATCAATTTAAAAGCCAATTGAAAATTTTAGTGTCTACAAAATGCATCAAAGTCATTTATCATGCAATTATTATTTATTCCTTTAACGACACGTGAGTTTGTCATGCTTCCTGAAGACCGGGTTTTAGCGATCGCAAGAGAATCACTAGCATTTACTATATAGGCAAGATTACTGGAGCGCGATAATTACCATGATAAGTCAATTGATGTACGCAGATACTTTTCTCCAAAAAATCACACAAATTCGAAAATCGTCGATATACAATAACGGTCTAAATAGGACTAATAGACGTTTGTGACTCAGGCATTCAGGGAGCTACCACCATGCTGCGTGAATCGTTTCTATGAAGCGATTTATTTTTCCATTTGTTTGTGATTCGCTGCTTTTGGACATCAGGAAGTACAAAAACGAATTATAAATCCGATTGAGAAGCACATGCTCGATTAAACCAATCAAAAAGAATTTTTATGTAGGATATGTATTTAATGCGATATTCGTTTTATAGCGAGTTATATTCTGAATTTAATTCCTTTTAAGGTTCGATTTATATGCGATCAGTCAACTGATTTGCCACATTATTTTCTAGCAATAATAAAATATTAAATATATAATTACGTAAAAAAATGATATATAAAATATAAATTAAAAGAAACACAGAAAGTGTATAAATAAGAAAAATAAAAAAGGATAATTAAAAAAGTTGATTATATAAAAAACATATAAGTTATTANACAATGTGTGTGAAATATTTCTTTAATTATTTTTTAATATCTTTGTAAATTATATAACACCCATTATTTCCAGCACTGATGTATCAAATGACCTAAAAATCCAGTATAAATAATTAAAATGTTTTTATATATGACTATATATATTATATATTATCTATAACATATTATTTATATTATCTATAACAGATACATATATATGGATTAATTCACACATACTTGGATTTTATTTCGTCACCTGGAATGTAAAATGGATTGCAAACAGCATTGGAATATGCAGCATGTAACTTCTTAAAAATCTATTAATAGATTATCAAACATTTACATATTAATTGTAAATCATAATTAATAAAATATTAAGTTTATATATGAGGCATAAAAAAAATGTTACCATTTTTATTTCGTTATCCCTTAATGATACATTAGATGATTGCAATACTATGACAAATTTAATCTTTGTGTTTGTAGCATAACCATATCTGAAAATAATAATATTAAAAGATATTTAACGTCTAATTTGTAGGTACGTTATAGAGCGATGTTATATGAGAGTAATATTACATACATTTTGTATTCTTCAGTCGCAAATAACAAGCCTAAGTATAAATCACGTATATCAACTGTCGTTTTACTCCCTACATTCAGTTTTTCCTCTATAATATCAATTGACGTATGTACTTTGTAATGAAATTGCAATCCAGCAGCTTCATCCGTACATTGATATATTTTGATAAATTTTGGAGAATTCTACAAAATATTCATTATTATTTAGAATAATTCGATGTTTACAACACGTAAAGAAACTCGCTAAAATAAATATGCTTTATTGTATCTATTGGAAAACTTTTATTGATACATCATAACCTATCAAGCAGAAAATAGCTACTTATACTTGCATCTTTGCCAATAACAGCTACACAAGCAGCCATTTTAGAAGATTCTATAAAAATACAAAAAAAATTCCGTTACAATGCACTACACATTTTTGCGAAATGTATTTTTATGCGAGAATAATTGAGAGTACACAACGTAAATGTTCCGTAATTAGTACTGGCGCTAGGTTAGAATACTACCGTGTCGATCGTTTGAATAAAAAGAAACATTCTTTAGATGAAACATTTTACTTATAAAGCATAAAATATAAATATTAGCGCAGTATAAAGAATATGCACATTAGATGTAGACTAATTCTAATTTATGAAAATTACATATTAATCAATTTATATACAAAACACAGCAGTAATTTATATAGCATTATTATTACACATCTACAGTTGATGTAAACTCAACTACAGTCATGTAAACTCTTTCCTTTTATTGATCATAGTATCTTCTCTTCAATGTTCTGTACTTGCGCAACATGTACAAAGCTTCTAACTCTTTTATTACAAAATTACCATGATTTATCATTTTATCTATCTTTTCGGGGTCGGTCTCTGTTTTGTTTTTGTCAAAGGCTCTCTTTAGCTTGGTCCTGAAATATTGATATCCCTTTGGATAATCTCGGCCCATGTACAACAGCTGAAAGACAACGCAAAACGAAAATTTTTCAAAAATGTGCAATAAGTGAAAAAATGTACATTTATTAAGTTATATATTTATATCTTAAGAAATATATGCTCGCTAGAATGATACTAGAATGATACTGAATATATGTTAATTTGTATATAACACTTTATTACCGTTTTATATAAATGAATAACTTTAGTGCGTTGTGACATGACACATAATAAATCTTGCTCTAGTTAGCAACTAACTAGGAGTCTTGTGGAATCTTGCAAGTCAATTGACAAAGTGATAATCATTATCGTCTGCGATTTTTTCTATTGGAAACGGAAATTCTTCAGTATAAATGTGCTTGACATATAAGCAAGCGTTTTTAAATGTGTCCTTTGTAGCCATATTTTTTATATTATTTATTTTTTCTCGTTTTCATTCCATTAAATTATGTAATTTATATATTTATATATCTATATTTTATTTTAAGTACAGAAAGTGTAACTAATGTAACTATAAGGAACATTAAATGCTCTTCATATAGCCTTATATAAGTTGTGATATGGACAAAATATATTTAGTACGATTAACTATTAAAGCCACTAAGGATACGTTCCAAAACTTCCTCTCCGAGGAAAATTTTACTCGAAATATATAGTACACGTAACGTATACTATAATATAGAGTAAAATCTTCTTCGGAGAGGAAGTTTAGCCTAAAATTATAATTATTATAATCCTGAAAATTGTTTCTCATAATAATAAAAGGCACCCTGATTACTCTTGTGTACCAAAAAATTGCAGGAGAATTCTTATGTTTGACACATGTTTAAAGTTTTTGTACTGATGCATGTTTCTATGTACCACAGATGTATTACAGATTATGTATTACAGATTAACTTTAATCTCGGTTCAACTTGCTCTTCATTTTTTCTGAATTGAAAAAATGGAAAGTAAAAAAAAAATAGTAAAGTAGTTGAACTGAGATTAAAGTTTATTTATGTTGGTAGAATTTATTTAAACCAGTCAATCAAAAGATTTTACAGTTGTGTCCGCCAATTGACGACATGGGCTGAATCGGTCGCCAGTGCTACTCAACTTCACATTAATAAAGGAAATTCCCCGTTATTCTCCTCTGATTCTCCTCGAAATTTCCGAACGTAAATAGATACAAAAAAGTTGATTCATTGTACTTCAAGCTCCAGGTATAATCAGTTATTATCTGTTTTCTCGAAAGGCAGGCCTTTCCGCATAACAATATTGAGGTAAATTTTATATTATATACATGATTAAATCTGTTTTTCGTTCTAAATTAGTAAATTACCATGATGTTTTTAAGATGGATAAAATAAATACATAAAAGTTAGTGCTTTCCACAAAACCAAGATAATATCGTCACGACGTTATCAATAATGTTTACAAAGAATAAAACAAATGTTGGAGTTCCATTTTTCTCCGATATTTGAAAATTATTAATTTCTTTTTAACAGTGCAGTAGTTATATTTTGATGTATATTTCTACTTATTTATATTATTATATGATGTAGTTTTATTGTAAAAACTGATATTAAATATTTTTAATCTTATTTGCGTATGTATCCTTGTACACAGTAGTTTTGCCAATATATAATAACGTTTCTACTCTCTCGATAGATATTTGATAATGATTATTTCATTGCTGCGACAGCGATATGTCTTGTCCTTATTATATCTTCTTTATATAAATCATTGTAATAAATGTATAGTTTAATTTTATTGCCATATGTATATATGATCCTGTCTTAATCAATGTAATCTGACTAGGTCAGCCATGTCAGTCGTATCAGAATAAATATTTTGATAATAAATTTTGATGATAAATATTTTATATCATACTCATCCATATGTTATGTATTTCAGAGATACACTGAAAATGTCTAATTTTAGGAATATTATATTCCTAATATTCTGTGGTAAGTTATACTTAAATAATATTATTATACATTAGTATACATTAGTAGATATACATTAGTAACTTTTTCTTATTTATTATGTGTGTTCTCTTATATATAATATTTTTTAATTTTGTAGGAATGTGTTGTACAGTGGCACTTCCTAAAACAACTTTAACAGCTCCAACATTCAGTAAAACATATACAGTGAAAGGAACATTGTATATTCCATATGCAGAAATTCGAGAACCTTTCTATGCTTGGTATGATGGCAACAGTGGATCTAGTAGGATTGATTATTATGGAGGTATTAAAAAATAATAAAAATCTTTAATTATTTATTATCTATTTTTAATTTAGACCTGTTTGGTATAACACACATGATCAATACATAATATCTATTTTTTTTCTAATAGGAATGGTTAAAACCTTTCAATTGGCTCACAAAGGACAATATGGAGCGAGTATAAAAATAGCACCTATTACAACAGAAACTGTTAGTAATGAAGAAACATGTCTTCAAGTGAATGGTACTAGTAATTCTAAAATACAACCACAATCTATTCTTCCAGATACACCTGAAATGGAGGTTAGTAAAATTATAGAATTTCTGCAATTTTATAAATTATAGATATGTATATACATACAAAAAAAATATAAGTAGCTTTTACTGAAATTTATAAATAGTGTATTGGAGAAGAAATGATCAATGGATTACTGTGCGAGAAATGGCGACTTGTACAAGAAATTGGGGACAAAACAAACAAGTATACTCTTTGGATACGTTATAAAGTAAGAATAAAATTATTTGTGTATATGATAAAATAAATAAATCTGTTCTATTTGGAAAAAATAATCTTTATAGAAATCACCGTATCTACCAAAAGTGAAGGAACCTATTCCTATGAGATATGAAATGAAAGGATTTAATAGTCTTTTAGGTTCACATTATGATCATTATTACTTGGAGTATGATTGGTATTCCTCTGACAAACCTTCTGATGATGTCTTTAATATTAAAGAAGGTATTTATAATTCTTAATATATATTTTTTTTCCAATTGCTATTAACTGATATAAAGTTTTTTTTTAATTATAGTAAAACAATTACTGTATTAAATTTATTATTATAAAGAAAATTATTTGTAGATGATAAGTGCGTCAGCTTCCCAGGTCCAGGTGAAAATCATATATATACCTTTAACCCAATGCGTGAATTCATACATAATTATGAGGATCATTTGCATGAAGCATTTGATAAATTTAAAAAAATTTACAATAAAAATTACAGAGATGACTTGGATCATATGTATCGTAAAGATTTATTTAGACAAAATATCAGGTACACTTATGCCACAATGGATATTGTGTTATTATTATTCCAAAAATAATTGCTTCATGTAAATAATTTTCAGGTTTATTCATTCTATAAATCGTGCCAATTTGGGTTATCAGTTAGAGGTAAATCATTTGGTGGATCGTAGCGATCTCGAATTAAAGGCTTTACGAGGCAAACAATACACCCCAGGTTATAATGGTGGAGCATCATTCCCGCATGATATCGAAGAGGAAATTACAGATATTCCCGATAGTATAGATTGGAGGCTGTATGGCGCTGTAACGCCAGTCAAAGGTTTGTAATTTTAATCTTATATTTAATGTATAATTATTTTATGTATATACATATATATAAAGTATATACATTAAATATTATATTAAATATATATTAATATATGTACTTTATTTAAATAGATCAGTCTGTTTGTGGTTCTTGTTGGAGTTTTGGTACTACTGGTGCGGTAGAAGGGGCATATTACATGAAGTATAATAAATTAGTACGTTTATCTCAACAGGTAAGCAGCGTGAAGTATCAAAATTTATTTTTTTCCTATTCAATTACTAACTTTTGTTTGATAAAATATTGCCAAATGTTATAATATTGTATAATATAATATGTAATAATATATATAGTATTTATACCGTAGATCAATAATATTGTAGTATTAATATTGTAGGCTCTCATCGATTGTTCATGGGGATTTGGTAACAACGGATGCGATGGTGGAGAAGATTTTCGTTCATATCAATGGATAATGAAACATGGTGGTTTACCTACTGAAGAGGATTATGGTGGTTATTTAGGACAGGTAAAATATATATTCGATTACATTTATTAAAACTGAAAACGATATCTGATTAATATAATCTGTAATGTGCGAACCAAAGGAATCTTTTTCTTTTTAGGATGGATATTGTCATATAAACAACGTAACACTAACAGCCAAGATCACAGGTTTTGTTAACGTCACTCCACGTACCGTAGAAGCTTTGAAAATCGCTATTGCTAAACATGGTCCTATCTCTGTTGCTATCGATGCTTCTCACAAGACATTCTCTTTTTATTCTCACGGAGTGTATTATGATCCAGCTTGTGGTAAGATTTATAAACTTTTATTTATAATATTGAAAAAATTTACCAATATGTTACTCAATTATGTTTTCGTGTATAGGTAACACCGAAGATAAATTAGATCATGCTGTTTTGGCTGTTGGATATGGTACTATGAATGGAAAAGGTTATTGGCTGATAAAAAATTCTTGGTCTAATTACTGGGGTAATGACGGATATATTCTAATGGCGCAAAAGGATGACAATTGCGGAGTTCTTCTTGCTCCTACATATGTTACTATGTAATTGTAGTTTTATCTTTAAGAATTGGTCATATCATTTAAGCTCTCTGGTATTTCTAATTAATAAATATATATTCAAACACAATTTAGAAAATTAAGAGGCTAAAATATATTTCGTTATTTAGTTACTTAATTATATTTCATAATGAACAAAGTGTAATAAATTGTTGAAAATCGTATTTAGTGTAGGAAAAATGTGATTATACTATATAATAAAAAAATAAAACATTTCGTAATTATAAAAAGTGTCTATTAAACATTTTTTTATTAATATCAAGAATGAATATTTAGGAAATAAAATAAAAATATTATACATTGAACCAAATATTATTCCAATTTGAAGTATATATTAACAGCAGAAATAAGCAGAATTCTTTATGAAATTTAGGCATATATGTATAAGTAAAACAGAATCTTAGAATATTAATTTATTTTCGGAATAGTTGATATTAAATTAGTACCACATATAATTTAACATAGACTTGATGCATTATTTTTTTTATCAAAGGATAAAGTTACTTTCACTTTCGCAATCTTTTTTTTTTAAACACGAACGGTCATTACATATTATATTTTTAATTATATTTTTATTAATAGTTTTAACGAATGATACGATATATTCAAAAAATTTTTATAAACTGTTTTTACACATAACGATGTCAACGTAATTAGCAATTATACTAATTCGTTCTTTCTTTTTTATTATATTAATGCATTTTTTCGTTTGTCAAATAGCCTTGTACAATTCCAAAATATGGTTATAACTATATATTTTTACAAATATATAAATACTTTTTCTAATGCATTTATGTTCAGTAAGATTATTATATGGTGTTTGTATATAATGTGTAATTGATATGGATACTTTCAAAATATACATAATGTTTATATTTGCGATAAATGCTAAAGGAATGTAAAAAAAATACATGTGATATGACAGGTATAAAGCAGACATAATTAATGGAAATTAACGAATAGTAAACTAATTCTTTGCACGTGAAAGGAAGTAAACTATTAAGTAAACTATATAGTTACAATTTGTGAAAAATGATGTAAATTCGTACAGGCTGTGTAAACTATATTAATGAAAAAAGAATTAGAATCTATTAGCGCATCTCTGACGGAAAAATTTTTACGAAAATTTATATATTGAGATAAAATCGTAGAAATTTTTAGTTTTTCATAGATATTCATAGTAGGATGTGTAGAGTAGTGTTTTGAAAAGCCAATAAATCCTCCGCCCTCAAACAACACCACTTTATGTCCCATTACGAATATCTACGAAAAACTAAGAATTTCTAAAACAAACAAACCTTATTCTACCTCTCACTACAAATATCTACGAAAAATTAAGAATTTCTAAGATTTTGTCTCAATCTATGTACTTTTTCATAAGAATTTTTTTCCGCCAGGGATATTAAAGTTAAATCCTTTGATTTTGTTATTATCGGAAGAAAAAAGATGCAAATGTAGTGCATTTAAGTACATGAAACGTATATTATTATATATATTTTTCACAGATTCCATTTTTCAGTTTATATAGTACATGTGACTAAGTGCCAACACTAGAAAATTGTCCGAAAGAATTTTATTATACACAAATCTTTGTTTCTTCGAATTTTGTTATTTCTAAAATTTTACTTTCATTCTATATCACTTGCGGACAAGATGTCCGACCGAATTACTCGCGAATTATTTTAATATTGGCGAGTATAATTATAATAGTTGCGAAAGTGTCAACTTTCCTTCTTTTATGTATATTACATACGATAAAAGTTATAGGAATGGAAAGAGCTGCTCCAGAAAAAGAAAATGAAGGAATGTGTGTGTGTTTAAGCACAGGGAATGGAAGGAAGATAGGTAATATTTATCTAAAGTAATACCCGTTACTTTCCTAATCGTTACCGTTATAATAACGATTTGGTAATTTTTTTATAATTGTAATAACATCAGGAAAAGTCACTCGTTATTGAAAAAATTAACTAGCATTCATAACTGATCACTTTTTAGTCGTTATTTTTAAAGATTAATGTTACATCGTTACTCGTTACAAATACTTTTTTTAGTACCTGGAAAAAATGTTTCATATATAATTATATAAAAAATTTTGACATATTTTAAGAATTATACAATTATATTTATATAAATTATATATAAAATATGTCCATATATATAATATAATATTTTTTCTGGATAAGTAAATGCGTGATGATGTAAGTTACTTTTCAAAGTGGCTTTCCCAACTTTAGCGTATTCTTAATTATCATTATAGCTATAAAAAAATTACGTCATCATCAAATTGTTATTATAAAAAAGGATGGAAAAAGTAACGGAATAGTAATTCTTCCATTCCCTGGTTAAGCATAGCTTTTTCACTAGTTTTTTTTTGTAAATCGCACAGAAATACACGTCATGCAATTTTTCATACGACCGAAATGTTTCCTGGTAGAGACTGATTTTCATATATACTTTTGATTAAAGAAATCCCATTTCTAAGGCAGTATAGAGGGCTTGAGTGTCTGAGTGACTATTTATCCTCCAAAAGGGAAAGTTGTGTGCCCGCGCTGCTGTTTCCTCGTCAGAATCGTCTCCTATTACCACATACGTACATCTACGGCCAAATCGGGCAACCACTCTACCGAAACAACTCTCCTTTCCTAAAACAAAAACGTAACTTATGCTATGAAAAAAATGGAAGAATGGCTAAAATCTCGCTTTGTGATCAAATGATAGGATGTTTTAAATTTTTTGGCACATCGCTTGTGAACAGATAGATCAATTACTCTCTTATCTAACAATCTTTAAAAATTAATACCTCATTAACTATTGCAAAAATTACAAAACGGTAGAGGATTTTTCGACTCACTTTAGTCCGCTCTACCTGTTTACAAGTGATGTGTCAAACAGTTTGAAACATCCTGTATAATTATATTTTTGGATAATTATATTTAATTATTTCTTTATATTTGATAATTACCGATTTTGGAGGCCGAGTATATATTCTCTATAGGAAATATTCCGCCGATGCCAAATAGCAGAACTTTGGAGAGTGCGGGTACCAGTTGCGTAGTCGTTACTAGGATATTGATGCAATGGCTTCTCTTGTTGATAATGTTCAGACACTTTACTGCCGACGTCAACCAATTATCGGTCAACATTTCGATCTCGGAACGCAGTTGTAGCCATTGTTCGCGCTTGGCTGTCCCTAAGAGACCACCCACGTTATTCCGATAATTACAATAGATTTCCTTGATTTTACGATAGCGAAACGCTAGCTTTCTCATCCAATCGACGCCTCCTCGCACACCGGATGCCAGGCATATCCCATTGTTTGCAGACGCGCACTGGAAACCGTCAGTCGCGAAATTGTAGGATGACAGATCCTGTCCGTTGTCATCTGACGAAACATCATCTATATGCACTTGATCACAGTCCTGCGAAAGAAAAAATAATATGCTGAATTTTTTGCAAATTTAAATTTGTATGTGAAAATACGAATCAGTATAGTATATACACGTAGCTATATTACAAAGCATATGGTTCAAATATGGCTCATTTAGGCTTTGATATTTTTTTTACTCTCGAACTAAAATATTCAAAAATTCATTGTGTTTCTAGCTGAAATCTAATCGTTATACTATACAAATAGTCACATAAGTTTGCAGATGTTAGTTCTTAAAGGACACATGGTCAGCTTATGGAAGTTTCCTTCTCGGAAAAGTTTCCATCTAGAAAATGAATCATATCAGAATATTTAAATCTCAAGTATTATTTGCAAATTTATAAATAATAAGTAACATTCTGTATTGTTTTCTAGAAAATATTTTCTAGAAAGTACTTTTTTAGAAAATAAAATAAATAATTATATATTCATTAAGATTAAATGTTATTTAAATTATTGTATAAAATGTTAGTTAAGTATTTATACGTAGGATAATTATAAACATCTTTTTATCTTTGAATCTATAAAAATTATTTAAATATTTTACTTCTGCGGTAATCATCCCGTTTAAAATTTATACATGTTAAAAAATTTTTATCACCTCGACATCATTGAAGAAAAAATGCGTATCCGCCAAATTGAATATCATCTCCTCCATCCTGAACCCCACTTGAGCTAGAAGGCTTGCATCCTTACGGTATTTAGTGGCGAATTGTCCGGTTAGCAGGGAATGAAACACAACTATGGTTTCGTCGAGGTCCCAAATAAATATACGCTCGGGGCCGGCTTCCGTCGTATCCGCAGAACCGATACTGTTTCCGCTTCCGCTCTGTCTCCTTCCGCGCCTGCATGGCTTCGTCGTTGCCACTATAAAAATCGTCATATAGATTTTTTTACAAATATTTCTTTTCCATTATATACATATATATCCTTTCTTTTAAATATTCTTTCAAAAATTATATGTATAATATCCCTTTGATAGTATGTGTGTGTGTGTGTGTGTGTGTGTGTATACACACACACATATATATAAAGATTATATACAATATTACCTTCAATGTTTGTGGTTTCCCGTGCAGTCAGATCGCTTGCATCGTGCGTCGTTGCGTCCAATGTGAGCGACTTGGTCGAATCTTTTTATACATATAAAATAACATTAATTGCAACTATTTGATAAAGGAAAATTAAACGTGCGAATAATTTTTGTTTGAATTGTTTTGTTTGAAAATTTCTTATCTACATCAGTTGTTATGGGAGTCAAAATATTAAAATTTCAGAATGTTAACACATTTAAACTGCGTAGTTTTCAAAATTAAACTTGAACCATCATCCAATTAAATGACTTGAATGTAAAAGTTTTATTTAGCTGTTATAATTAGTTTACTTTTTAAAAAAAAAAATTTCATTTGCATCTTATAAGAAATAAGAAAGCGCGTAACAAAAAATTACCAGCGAAGTTGATGTTTCCGATATTGAATGAAGTAGGTGGTGCATGATAACCGGCCACAGGATAATATCCGGAATACTGGAGCGGTACCCTGTCGTTTCCGTACAAACTACTGCTGTAAGCGCTATAATCTAATTTCTGTAAAAGAAGAAGTAAAATCATTCGTAATTTGGGAAAAAAAATCAAGGTTGAAAATGGAACAAGAAATCGAATGTATCGTGTTCGTTCTCACCTGAGAAGCCGATGATATATTTTGCGCCATATTTGGGAAGGTCGTTGTCCCGCTATTGTAACTGGCATAGGACGGATACTGCGTCATCGAGCTTGGCGATGTATAAGAGCTTAAGTATGAACTCTGCAAGCTCGATGCGTTTTTCGAAGCTGTCGTTGATCCGTAAGGTGGCGAGTTATATAAGCTACGAAAGAGAAAAAGCTATGATAAAAACTAACTGTTTTGGATAATAAAGATCTATTTATATGCAAATCAAATTGATTTTACACATGTGTAATACATAAATGCAGTTCGACGATTATACGAGACTATAATCTGATCTTTTAAAAAGAATTATTAAAAGATACAAAAGATACATGTGATAATATTTTATACAGAAAATATATCTTCTGTATTTTATCATTTTATTTAAAATATATAACTCCAGTAAATTAAATATCTTTTCATCATAATCATTTTTCAAAATAAAATTAATCTCATTAAGAGACATTTAATCACTGAACTGTATATCTAGCGCGCAACAATTAATGTTTAAATACCTATTATAATATTGATTGGCGCCATATAGGGATCCGTAATCTGCTTTTTCTATCGAATCTGAATACTCCTGCTCCTTTTCCTCGGCATTCTCATCAATATACAGTTCACCACCAGGTACGCTATCATTTTCAGGACAGTCTTGCACCTCGTTCTTAACTTCGGTCTCTTGTATGAAAATGACAAAATATTTTGTTTTATATTCTGAATCCTTTGAATTTAAGTATATACTTATTTCTGATTTAACTTTATAATTTTTCACGACTAAGAAAGACAAGTCCAATGCAGATCAATTTTAATCTCGAGTTAATTTATTTAGAAACTAGAACTAGAAGAAGATAAAAAGTAAGTTAAAACGAGATTAATGTTAATCTATATTGGTAGAAACGGACATTAGTTAAATTTGAAATGTTTCGTCGTTTTTTGAAATGTTCGGTTGTTTTTTGTCATTTTTAGTATGAATAAAATTATATTATTAGTTATTTAATTTGAGTTCATTTAAATTTTTTACGTTTAATTTATTTATTATTTTGTTTATAAATGCAGTTTTCCGAAATGTCTGTATCTGTGTGTGCGTGCGTGCGTGCGTGCGTGCGTGCGTGCGTGCGTGCGTGCGTGCGTGCGTGCGTGCGTGCGTGCGTGCGTCTGTGTGTGTGTGTGTGTGTGTGTGTACACATACATGTATATGTAACACATATATGTAATGAAAAAATTTGATTAATTCGGGTATAATGCATAATGGCTGGCTAATGACTTTATTAAAGATATTATCTTAGATATTATCCATATTGGCCAGCCGTTATGTATAAATGCCAAATTAATTATATTGCTCATAACATAATGAGGAGCAAACTTTCAAAATGCGTTTTGTCCAAAATTTATAATTTTTAGAAAACGAGAAAGAAAGCCACAAGAAAACTGCGCACCTTAGCCACAGAAAATAATAATTTTGACAATCAATAAGATGTGAAATGTTCAACAAAATTGCTAAACAAAGTTGCTAAAAATGTTAAACAAATACATTTTGTTTGTTTCTAATTAAAAGATATAATGTACTTCGAATGTCAAGATTTTTTTCAGCACATAAATTGATGTAGGAATGCTTTAGAACATCGTAGAGTAGTTTAAAATATGAGTCTCTCAATATTGAACACTATGCCATCTTTAATTCAAAAAATGAAATCTTGGACAAAATGCGTTTTGGAAGTCTGCTCCTCATATATATATATCTTTGCTTAATGAT
The DNA here is from genome assembly GCA_017607545.1 of Acromyrmex charruanus. Classification (NCBI taxonomy): domain Eukaryota; kingdom Metazoa; phylum Arthropoda; class Insecta; order Hymenoptera; family Formicidae; genus Acromyrmex; species Acromyrmex charruanus. The sequence continues at coordinate 1,969,846 of JAANIC010001623.1, forward strand.
TCACGACATTGATTGCCGTTCTTTTTCCAATTGTATTTTCACAACATTGATAATTGTAGTAAATGTAAAAATAGCAAAATGCAAAGCGGTTAAAGTATGAGATGAGCGTACTGGCAAATAAATTACATATTAATGAAGAAATCAAATTTATTGTTTTTACTTATAAATATTTGTATGTAAAAAGGAAAGAATAAAATCTCCCACACAATTGTTTAACTTTGAATCTATATAGCAATGCATCTATTCTACGCCAATGTAGCTGCATGTTATATCTACCATTGTTTGCGGCGCGAGGATGCTGTACCGAGGCTTCTGTCGAGGAAGACACGTTGCCAGCATTGTCTAAAACCCCTGCTGGTTTTGTCGGATCATTGTCTTCGGTTAACATATCACTCTATCTGTAATAACAATTATCGATTTGTCTCTCTATATCGAGAACATGATAAAAGAATAGATAAACATTGTAACAAAAAAGTAAAATTGTATCGCGCTCATAACTTAAAAATTATCGGTGTCGATCTTTATTGGAAAGATACGAATTAGAGAGAGAGGGGGGGAGAGAGAGAGAGAGAGAGAGAGAAAGAGAGAGGAGAAAGAATCCATAAATAAAAACGTACGTGTTTTAATAATATACCAATAAAAAGTATATATATTTCTATGTAAGAGGATGAAGACTGAAGAATGAGCTAAAGAAACAAGATATTAAAATTTATAAATAATAAAAATAAGATTTTAATATCATAAGATTAAAATAGTACATTTCGACACTAAGTCTTTGTCAGCTAATAAAATAACTAATAAGACACTAATTAAGAGTCATAAAAAAGTGTTAACTGCAAGATTAAATTGCATAAATAAAGAGGGTCTTCCAAAAAGTCATTTAAAAAATCACGCACACAAATCTAAGCAAATTAAAAATCAGAAATAATAAATTATAAAATTTAACATAAAATAATCGAAGATGAAAAGATGAGGTTTGGTGTTCATGCGGTTAAAATTATATCGATTCGATAGCGAAAAATGTTAAATTAAGTCATGTGGTAAACGTTAATATTAATTGTCTATATGTTACATTCGTCTACGAGTCCCAATTATGTCTCAACTCTCAATAATGACTGATAGTCATCGACGCTAGTTCTCATCTCTCGAAAATAACTGTTATTTTAATAGATAAAAATACACTAATTAATATCAGAATAATGACCATATAGAAATCAAAATTTAATATCAAATGTGATTAATATCAAATGTGATCAATAAAAAATAAAAATTTCTATATATAAACTTACATGTGATGAGTCAAAGGAAGAATGAACTGTATGTGTTTTTTTTAAACCAGAAACGATTATTTCTTAATTCAAATCTTTCACATAGGATCGATCAAGTAATTGGCGTTGATGAAATAGACTGAAAACATGTTGATTCGGCGCAATAAAGCGAGGAAAGATGTAAGGTAACAAACTATGTTTGTATATATTGTTTAGCGTTGTGTTTTGATATCAGAGTTCGTCAAGGATGTTAAAATAGGCATTATTAAGCATCTTTATACCTTTGTTGGTAAAACGTTGCGATTAATACCCAGACAAAAAGTATCTTAAAATCGGATCATAAGATAAGATGTTTTTTGCACCTAAAGGACTACTTAAAGACGCCTTATATTACAATTTTAGACTTTGTATTATTTGGATACTTCTTTCATGATACTTAATTATACCGTTTTATTAATTGAGCATTTATTTTATTAACTGACGAAGACTCGATGTAGTCGAAACTTACTATTTTGATATATTAAATCTTTTGATATATTAAATCCTCATTATTTATTAATTTTAACATCTATATGTACACATACACACACACACGCGCGCGCGCGCGCGCGCGCGCGCGTGTGTGTGTGTGTGTGTGTACCATATATATGACTATTTTTTTATTCCAACAATTTGTAATTTAATGATACATGCGGAGTTATTATGAATTTATATCCTAATAAGCAGCTAAATCCAAGGCATTAACGACTCGCGTCGAACGATAATGCATTAACGCAATCTTGCAGGTGAAAAAAGATCGCACCTGTAAGATCGCAAGGCTGCTCGTTCGCGTGAGAACTCGATTATTGTCTGCCAATTGCGTGTCGAAGAGGTGGAGTGACTGGTTGGGTAGGCGTACACCATGAGGCACCGAAACCAGCCAATGGAACCTCCTCGATGCTTTGCATTATGTATTCTTTATGTTGCCAAGTCACTATCTACCATATATCTGCACTCCGCCCTTATGCGTGCGCGTACATATGTCTTGTACATATTTCGTATGATGATGTGAAAGATACCTTCAAGAATTTCTCGAGATGTGACCACTCTTGTCCCACATACATTTCTATATGCAATCTCTTTTAAATAATAGTACAACTTGACTTTCCAGCTAATAATCAATTTAAGTATCTTGATAACAGAATCTTTAAGTACGATTGCTTTGAAGGAAACTCATCAAAGACTATAATTAACATTCTCTGAATGAAATTAAATCATCGTTAAAAAAGTGTAACGAAAATATAACTGACTGCAGAAGCAGTTCAACTCTTTAATTCATCGTTTTCACTTTGGAAAATTTTCGTTTTATTGATGGCGAACGATTTTTATAAGTTTATATATATATATATATATACACACACACACACACACACACACACACGCGCGTGTATCATGCAGATACTGGAATAAAGTATCGTCGTGAGGAGATCGAATTCTGAATTTGATGAATAAATTACGATTTTCTAACGCATTTCATGCAAAAAAATTTAAAAGATCCAACTCTGCAGATTGATCAAATATTATCACGCTGAATATAGAGACATAAATTTGTTGTCACTCTATATAGCGTCGCAGTTCATTTCGCTGCGCCGAGTTGCATATCTTAATGTACAGCGAAGCGAAAGATGAAAGGCACTTCGCTTATCTAAACAAAAGCCTGTGCCGAAGTGTTTATCACGGGCGAGTTGCTTAGCTTGCTGTCTGACTGGCTGTCTGTCTGTCAGGGAAAACGAAATGCAGCGAAACAAGAGGAATGCCGTTGTTTAGTACTTATCCGCAGGTCTCTTCTCTCGTCCATCTAATGGCTTGGTTTACGTTGTCGACCATTGGAGAGAGAGAAGAGAGAGAAAAGAGAGAAGAGAGAAGAGAGAAGAGAGAGAGAGAGAGAGAGAGAGAGAGAGAGAGAAGGAAAAGCCTAAGGATGGCTACACAAGAGAAGTTTATCGAGACAAAAGCTTTTTGTCCGAACCTATCTACCTGCATCAAAGAATATATAAAATAGATGCTTTTGAAAATAATGTTTTTAATCATCTTCTTTTCGTAGTAGTTAAATTTATTATTTCTTGAGAAAATTTACTATTATGAGTTTTAATACTTATTTTTTCGTGATACTGTTATTCTATTTAAAAAAATATCATTTTTCTGAGATTTTTTTCATAATAGCTGGATTAGTTTCATAATAATATTATATTGCTCATATAGAATGTTAATTATTAAATGTCACATAACGTCTAAGATTTTTTAAATTAAAATCTTATTCATCTAACCGAATAAATAACCTTTAATTAATATATTTTATTTTTTTAATTTCAATATGAGTAAACTGTAAATGAATACCAAGATATTAATTAACATACTCTACAGCGCTGAGAACAATTTAAGACGTTATGAATAATAATTTTTTGAAATAATATTTTACTTTTATTTAAAAAAAAACTAAATATATAAAGCTCACTTGTCAAAATAATGTAAATGTAACACATATGAACAAAAGAGGTAGAGGGAACATACAGTACATTAAATTGCGTTTTATCACTTTATTTTATGCAACTAGTTTAATCGTATATAATTATAGTTAGAATATAAATCGTTCAACTTGAAAATGTATAACCATTAGCATGTAATTATTTTTATATCTACCGGAACAAGCATTAACAACATTAATAATGACCTAATTGTTTCGTCGAAACGTCTATTTTATTTTATTTTATTTGAAATATGATTATGTTTTAGCAACTGTAATTCGGCTTTTATTCATATACCCTTGTGTTACATTTACATTGTTTTTATTTTAAACTTTGTAGTCTTTCACTGTAAAGTCACTCACAAAAAAGTAAATATTAAGACTTGATCACTTCTATGCACGTTGTTTATTTGTGCGCATCGTTTGATAAATTGTTGCGAATATAGTTCGATAAAACTATTGGTAACCTACACGATAAGTTTTTTGGAGAGACCGTATTGTCTAATACTACGCAATGGCCAATTAAAATACATTACTGCTCTAACGAGCCGAATGAGATGCATAAGTTACGCATGCTCAATTGATAATGACGTTTCATGCGTGTGTGCGAACATCCGCGAGCAGCAATTCTCGCCTCTTTCTTTCTCTCTTTTTCTCATTTATTTAGCAATTTTAGGAAAAACGTGCATGTACAGAATATTCGTGTATTCTTATCAGGACAATTTAAATTTCTGACATAATTAACATGTGTGAAAAAGATAGGTAATTATCTCTTCATAAAGAGTGTGTTCCTCCAAAAATAGATAATTAGTAAAATGTTAATGAAACTCTGTGCATGAAAGAAAAAAAGCACATTAATAAATATTCTAAAATATAGATTTTATAATAAATATAATTATCTTTTAAAGTTAACAACGCATAACGCAAAATTAATGCAATAATTTTAATAATCTTCAAATATACTAAATTATGATATGAAAGATGACATGTTAAAAGTTTATTTAAATAAATAAACTTTGTTTGTGTAGAAATAGATAATGAATTTTATAACGTCGATTTTTTTAAACAATTGATAATGCCATCTAAAATTTGTAATTTCCCATCTTAAAAAGATACAAATATACTAATCATATTTTCAACTCATTCTGATCATTCATACGATATTTTTTTCATGTGTATCGACAAAACATAAATTATGTATATATTACTCCAACTTATATATACTTTTCTTCTATAATTTTCTTTAAAATTTCTTTTTTATACTTTTTTAAAAATTTTTATAAGATTTCTACGTATTTCTATCTCCGACACCAGACTTTATTAATTTTTAAAAAGGTCCATTCCCGCGCGCGTTGTCATAAAAATAAGATCGCTGTTTGTCAGGCCATGCGACATGATCTGATAAATCCTGATTTAATATACGTACATTAATTGTCTGAAGGGGTATTCCGCCAGGAGCATTGAAAAAAGAGAAATCCTTGCGATAAATCTAATCAAGCAACATCGATCAGAACCTTACGTTCCGTCGTTGGCTCCAGAGTCGAAACAGAGTGCTCCGACAAACGTGTTCAAGGATGCCGTCGACGATTGCCTCTTGACAACAGCATCGTTATCCCGGCGAGGATACGTAACGCGCGCGTATATCTACTACGTGCGTATGCGCGTAAATACGTCGTATCGGAATTCACGCATTTACTCGTTATTTTTTTTTCGTCCGAATTCACTTTCCTCGCATCTTCCAGAACCACAGAAACATCGTGCTGTGCATGTTCAACCACCACCCTATGTTACGCGTGCGTTACGTTTTGCGCACCGCCCGGCACACAACACACACACACATACACACACACACACAGACGCACACACACACACATGCACACACACACACACACACACACACACACACACACACACACAGTAGAGACACCGTCGAATACGCGATACGTCGTCGAAACGATGAAATCCACGTCGTTTCGGTCGGAGAGCCTCGTTCGAGTCACGGACGGATCTTTCGCAAGATCAGCGCTCCACCCGTTCACGCAAGGGATGCAGATTGCAGAGTCAGATGTCCTGCACCCGGACAGGATCACCGCCACGCTCGCGAGATTGCGAGAGAGACTCGTTCGCACGCCTTCAATTTTCCCGGTACGACGGTTTTTTTTTTCTACTGGAAAACGCTTTCCCGGCGAAGATCACTCACGATGGACTCGTTATAATACCATCGTTTCCCGGCGCGTTGCATTGAGATGTATCGGCGGGTCCTCGCGCCGTGTGTGTGCGATACGTTGCAGGCGGCCTGTGCTGAGCAGTTCTGAGCATGCGAAATGTCGCCTGCCACCCCCGCCCGGTGGTCACGTGGTCACCCGTTCGTTCGGCTCCTCTTCGTCGCACCTTTCCACTAGCCTTCTTTCTTTCTCTCATTCTTGTCCTCTTCGTCTCGTCCAAGCTCTCTTTGTTCCACGCTCTTGCTTGCGATGTTCCATCGTCCTTTAACCTCTGACTTTCTCTATTATCCTTATCATTCTCTCTTTCCGTTTTCTTCTTTCTTTTTCAAAATGTTTATATACATATTGTTATATGCATGAATTATTGCTTATGCATGTACCAATAAAATGATTCCTCCTCCAGGATGAGAAATTATATTTCCTTCTCTTAATCATTTATCAATCATTTTGTTTTGCGTTTTCCTTTCTTTTTTATTATTTATCTATTATTTATTTAAAATTATTTATTTAAAAATTATCTGTACGCAATAATAATAAATAATACATATTTATTTGTTTAAGATCGCAATTAATCGCAATTCTCTCTTGCGCATTCCCTTTTTTCTTCTTTGTCTCATTCATTTTTCATCTCGTTCTCACTAGCGTGGCGGGCGCATACAGATCGTTCGTTAATTAGAACGAGAGGATATAACGAGTTGCGCGTGTGATGGGTGATGGCGCGAGAGATAAGGAAAGAGAATGAGACGACGATGAGGACGCGTGAGAAGGATAGAGACAAAAAGAGACGAGAGAGAGAGAGAGAGAGAGAGAGAGAGAGAGAGAGATTCTGATTATGATCGAGTTAATGTGAGTGGAGGAAGAGAGGTATCTATCCCCTATATTCGAATAATTGTCACCTTTTGTCACCGTTTATTTGTATCTACAAATCGTTCGGCAATAAATGCTCCTCTCTGACGAGACAAGTTTTCAGAGAAGACACCGAAAAGAATCTATGGGCGATCTTGATAAAAATCGTAGGACGCATGTTTTAGAATCCCATGAATTAGTGAAAAGAATAAAAAAGAGCATCGTTCGCGAGTTTTTATATTTTTAATCGTTGCAATATGCAGTTTACATATAAAATATCATTTCCTTTGATATTAAATTGAACTATCGCGCTAACTATATAGATTTTATTCTGTTCCCAAATAAATTAGCATTAAATAAAAAGAGAGAGGCGTGAATATATAACAGTTTAATGATATTTTTTTAACTTTATTAACTTTTCTTGTGTGAGATAATTTTCGAATTAATAATTGATCTCTTGTTTTAAGGGTGAGAAAGAAAGAAAGCAAGAAAGAAAGAGAGAGAAAGTTGCGACAATCCCACCTTTTTTTACGAGGCGACAGAGAATTCTTGACAGGAGGTCCACCTCCACGGTCCACGCCACCGGCAGTACGTCATACTACAGTGGGTTCCTGGAAGGCGAGAATGTCCCTGCGTCCTTTTTTCTCGCTTTATCGATTACGGCGCGATAAAGGCGTCGCGAGATGTCTGCTTCCTCTGTCACTCTCTGCGTGACAAAACAAATTAGGACCTTTACCATGAGTAAAATTATAGAAGGCAAAGAACGGTCGTTTACAAATATTATTAGAATATAGTTTTCTGCAACCTTTAAAATTAAGGAACTCGTGCGTCTCGCAGATGGATTGAGAGGAGAACTGGTAGAAACTAATCTTCAATTATGAATTAGTTTAAAATTATTTGTGAAATTCTCTTTTTTCTATTATTAATATTACACTCATATTTCTTACAAAACTTTAAGTATACTATATATATTATTTATCTATATATATTTTTTGTTCTTATTTAATATATATTAAAGAAAAATTATTCTATTGAAAGAATTAAAATATGAAAAGAGATAAGGGAAGAGAGAAAACTTTTTAAATCAACATTTTTTAATTAAAGATAAAAACTTGAAATTTTGTAATAAATGTATTTTTATTAATTTTTTAATTATTTGTTTCATATAAGACGCTATGTCTTTTCGGAATAAANGTACTTTCATTAATGTATTTTTTAATGCTCATGTGAAATAAATAACATTCTTTCATTAAAAGAACGGTCGTTTACAAATATTATTAGAATATAGTTTTCTGCAACCTTTAAAATTAAGGAACTCGTGCGTCTCGCAGATGGATTGAGAGGAGAACTGGTAGAAACTAATCTTCAATTATGAATTAGTTTAAAATTATTTGTGAAATTCTCTTTTTTCTATTATTAATATTACACTCATATTTCTTACAAAACTTTAAGTATACTATATATATTATTTATCTATATATATTTTTTGTTCTTATTTAATATATATTAAAGAAAAATTATTCTATTGAAAGAATTAAAATATGAAAAGAGATAAGGGAAGAGAGAAAACTTTTTAAATCAACATTTTTTAATTAAAGATAAAAACTTGAAATTTTGTAATAAATGTATTTTTATTAATTTTTTAATTATTTGTTTCATATAAGACGCTATGTCTTTTCGGAATAAACTTCACGCTGTAGACTTTTAAACTTGAAACCTCTTTGCGGCTAATGTAACTGTAACAGCGAGGGTGAGTCTGCATTTTTCAAGAACGATGACGAAAATGAGGAACAACATGGACGGCAATATAATTTTCTACATCCTGTACCAACATCCATTGTGCGTTTTCCACCAGCTTGATGGACTCTCAAATTTCGTTAAAAGTCTCGCTAACGTTACCATAAAAGCATCTCAAGAAACCTGCCTGTTTAAGCGCTTCACTCACGAACGTTTTGTAATTGTTTCAGAGTATCATTTCATAGAGAGAGTATAGAGAGAGAGAGTATAGAGAGAGAGAGAGAGAGAGAGAGAGGAGAGAGAGAGAGAAAGAGAGAGAGCGCTTCTATGTGTATTCATAATATTTCGTGTGTATTTACAAATATATTTGATATATTTAATTAATATAATTGTTAGAATATGCGTATATCATAAATATATCTTATTTAACACTTCCTTTTTTATTAACTGTTTTATTATAATTTCCGGGAAAATTATACTCTGCTAATACAATATTATCCTCGATAATAAATCCATATTCGTGAAATAATAACGAGCATTCGCAAGATATATGGTGATCAACATCTTAATCAAAGCTTTTGTAACGAATGACAAAAGAGAATAATACTTTTACATAATAGCTGGGGGTAAACGTGGGGGTAGGGTAAGTATAGCTAATTCAGTCCCTAGTTTTTGTATTTTTACAGAACGTCGCACATGAGAATCTCTTTGTGTTTATAAGAGAGGTCATCTCATTTATCTCTATTAAATACTTTGTTAGATTTACTGCAATTTATATTGTTATACATGTATTCACATTTGTTTCACGTAAGAGCATGATACCCTACTAGAAGATTTTGTTAATCCAAGTTAGAAAATGATATTCAATATAATTTTTACGCGCAACGTTTTATATTTGGCTTAAACGTACATAAAAGACAAACATTTGGCTCAAATTAACTAAAAACATTAAAATACTGTTTGTATATCCGATGCTATTGCAGTATCTTCTTTTAAACATGTATGTAACTCGACTACGTCTCTTTTCGAAATTTTAACGGTTTAAAAAAGCATCCGCTGAATACGAAACTGTACGTGTTACGAATCTACCATCTTCTATACTATCAGCTTCTTATAGGAATCAAATTTTCAGTATCCTCTCGAAGGAGGTTGTGACTCTATAGTATCGTCGTATTTCTCAGGACAAATACGATATACCGCTTTATTCGTGAAAGAAATATCGATTCGACGAATGTTTCGCAAGAGTCACTCGAGGTAAAAGCGATGGATAATATAAAGAAAGATGTGCACTGGAGGTAGACATGGCGTGTGGTAGGTTGGCCACGATTGCACAGTTAGTGAAGAAATGGTGGAATGGTACGATATCTTTATGATATAATGAAACAGAAGCTTCACAAATTGCGAGAGAAAGAGCGAGAGAGGAAAGAGAAAGAGAGACAGAAAATTCAGTCTAGTCTTTCGAGGTATGCGGGCGGCTTGTATTGTTCTTTAATATATTAATGGTACACATATGTATACCATATATTTGACCACCCAGGTACTTGGGTACAAACACTTTAGAAAAAGTGCAGGTATAAAGAGATATATACGATGTCGTGGAGTTTGTGAAAATTGATCGGAAGTATGTATAGTTAAAACATACACACACGCACGCACGCACATATATACATATACATTATGTATATATATATGCAGCGGTAACGTTATAATTTTTGGATGCAGTTCTTTTCCAGGACTGCTATTTAAATTTTTATTTATTTAATGAATTGTTTTTCTTGCTCAATTTCATCTATATATTCATCTGAACAACATTCTTAATTTTAGAAAAATTCAGAATTAAAATTTTTACTCACTTTCTTTACAAACGATTTAGTTAAAAAAATTAACTCGTTTATGTATAAATCGATATTATCTTAAAAGGAGGAGACAAAGAGGTTCTGTCTTAATTTCTGTCAAAATTAATTTCGATATTTAAAAAAATCATCATTCTTAAGTATTTTATTTTTTTTGTTATTGTTTCATTATTACAAAATATATAACGATGTATGTTTACTGTCTAGGACGTTTATGAAAGTTTTCATAATATAACAAGTTCACACACACAATCAATGCTTCAAATATCCAGATACTTTCGCGAGGATTATATATGAATCATCATGTCAAGTTCATCATGTCAACAAAGGATCGCAAAGAGTTAATGGATATAAGTATTGACATACTGACGAACATTGATGAAGATTGATGTGATGACATACATATGTTAATGTAAATATAATCTCGATAGATTTTAAAAGTTAACGCGCCTTTTTTCCGCAATAAGAATACATGACGCGTCTTGAAATACGCGATATACATATACATATCCTGCAAAAGTGAATGACACTTGCAAAGATCCAAATGAGTTTTGGGCCAAAGATAAATGAAGATAAGTAAGCGAGATATTCTCTCTCTCTTTCCTCCCCCTCCTCTCCGCGTTTTGTTATGTGTGTGATATGGAAGATATAGATGTACGTATATGCGACGAAGATATTAGTGTGAGTAGGTATGTGCGTTCTCCCTTCGTTATATAGGGTGTTCTACCATTTCGATTCAATTTCAGGTATCGAAAACAAAAGCATATTATGTATCGATCGCCATTGTTTACGATTTATCGAAAAAAACATGAACTTTATTAGTAAGAGTGAAAAAATTCCATTTTTCAAGGAACAATCGGAAAATAATTATCTTATCCATACCTTTTGTTAACAAGTTTAGTAACAGAAACGTGAAAATTAATTACATAATGAGACAGAATATTACGTTGTTTAGTTGCATTGATAGTTCTTGGAGAAAGATGTTGGATATGAACGACATACGTACATACACACACACACACACACACACACACACACACACACACACACACACACACACACACACACACACACACACACACACAAAACTTGCGAATTTAAATAATTAATTCGTTTTATGTTTGTCACTCGGTTTCCATATCTTTTCTTTTGCTAAGGACACTCCACACTCCACGTGTATATGTATATGTGCATGCACGCAGGCGCAGGCAGCTGTCACCTTACACCCATGGAGGAGGCATGGGGCTGCGGCGGCCATTCTCAACTTATCTCTAGGATCTTTGTAAACATGTCGTGAAATCCGAGTATTTAGGCAGTGGCGTAGATCGCGGGGTGGAAAGAATCTATCGGGCAGTCACAGCGAGAAATTAAAATCGAGCGATCGTCAGTAGCTCCAGTGTAATTTTGGCGAATACAAATTTTAAATGCTTTCAGATGCGCGAAAATCACCTCCACGCTTGTTGCAGCGGCAATAAGGAATTTCTCGCGAGAAACACCTATTTTTTTCTTTTTCATTTTCTATATTTTCGCAACGTAGAATTACATTCGTCGTATATTATGTCTGAATTATATTATGCTTTTTATGACTGATTAAGATTTTCGCTGGATGTGACATCACCTCATGCTATATGCTGCGTACTCGTGATTTCTCTGACAAGGGGAATTAGAATCGCAGTAACAATGTTAGTAAATGCAACGTACATCTTTCATTTATTCCGTGCTAATAAAACAAAACAAAAAACGGTGAGTTATTATTGTTGATCACGTCTGCATGAATACTATCTTATTGTATCCTAATATTCATAATATGATTCTTATAGTTTATTATCTAATTGATCATTCAAGATATGCGCCAACTATATGTTATAATCGTTCGAGAACTATAAAAAACGCGTGCGCGCGTGTGTGTATTCGAAGGTTTCCCGGGGAATTGGTATTCCGATCGATCAAGTTTTAATATATCGGCAAATATCGGCTAGCAACGTCTCTTTTTAGGTAGCTCTCATTTTATCTTCTTCACACACACACACACACACACACACACACACACACACACACACGCACGCACGCACGCACGCACGCACGCACGCACGCACGCACGCACGCACGCACGCACGCACGCACGCACGCACGCACGCACGCACGCACGCACGCAC
>JAANIC010001623.1:1989136-2021376 GCA_017607545.1 Acromyrmex charruanus
TATATATATATATATATATATATATATAAAGAGAGAGAGAGAGAGAGAGAGAGAGAACTCATGAACTTTCATGATTGGTTGATTCCGATTAAAGAAGAAATACCATTGATATGAGGTTTGTTCTTTTTTGACTGAACTTTTGCACCAGTTCATCTTTCTTTCTTTTCTCTCCAGAAAGTAAGAGGAGGAAAAAAGATGAACTGGTGCAAAAGTTCAGCCAAAAAAAAGAGGTCAATCTAAGCTGCTGCCACAATATAAAGATATACAGTAGAGATTCCATTTTCCATTCAGCCGCGCATATTTGATGCATATTTGATGCTTGCGCATCATTAGCGTCTATATTTTTGATCAATCAAAACAGAGAACTCAGTTTCTTCGTTACTGCAATCGTGCCATGACATATCGCTGCGCTTAGCGACAAGATACTACCATGTCTTCTGAATAGCTGATTAGCAATTAATTTTATGAAACAACGTATGTGCGCGAATGTATCTGACTAATCACCTATTTGGTAGAAGATTTTGAAAAGTTAAGATTTTTTATTTTCTTTTTTGTTGAGTATAGGTGATTCCTAATAATATTGATATAGTATTTAGTCACTAAAGACATGGCGGACTCTCAAAACTCGTCTAAAAAGATCAAAGGTGCCGATACTGCTTGTCCCTATTTAAAAAGTCACTAGATTAACAAAGTACTGCGATGAGAAAATTCATTGAATTAGCATTTGGAGCCAAAATGGCGTTAAAGTGTTATCCTAACCTGATTCTGTTAAAAGGTTGAAAATCCATACAGAAATCTGAAAGAAAAAGAAGAACCTGATTTTGTTATTATCGAAAATGCCCGCCGGTTACTGTGTTGAAAATTGCAAAAACCGCACCGAAAGAGGCTGAAGTTTTGAATAACCGTGTGTCATGGAGCCAAAATGGTAGCAGTTTGCAGTATTTTGTTAATGTAGTGACTTTATCCTTACTGTATATCCTTATACTATGCTGTTGTCTCAAGTCTATTCATAGTCTATGGCTGACTTCAAAATTTTCTCAATTTTCTCATAGCAGCGTCGCATCCGTCATAAATCACGAATGAGTATAACAGTCGCAATCAATAGCCATTGTTCATTATCCCATACATACGTATTTAAAGATGGCATACCTTAGTGTACCATGTTCGCAAAATATAAATTAGAAATCGCGTTGTACAGTGCAGTGCATTAATTTGCTAGGTTATAATAGCAGCCTGACTTATTGAAAATAAGAAAATGCAGTATTAAAAAGTTGATAAAAAATTCTGAAAAAATTCTTAGAGCTCTATGAGAAAAAAATTAATGATTTTTGTCTCTTGCAGTTTAAAGTTGACAGTATTTGAATAAAAAATAAACATTGATAAACGTCGGGCTACTACTATGACTCAACGAATTAATTGCACTGTAGTGTACACTCAGCGACTAAAAGGTTGTAACAGATTTTTTTCTATAGTTTTCGGAATGCAGTCTATTTACCGAGCGATTGGTTTTTACTTACGGATCCATAAGTAAGAACCAATCGTTCGGTGAGCAGATTGCATTCTGAAACCATTAAAAAAAGAATGTTGCAATCTTTTAGAGTATATCCACACAAACTTGTATAGCCGCATAAACGTATGCATAAAGAACATTATCCAATTGCATTTCTCTTATAAAGACGCACGTAAAATGTGATTGGATAATTTTCGTTATGCATACATTTATGCAACTATGCAAGTTGTGTGGATATACTCTTAGTTGGTGAGTGTATATATAAAAATAAGTATCCATCTGAGCTTTAAACAAAAATCGTCAGAAAACGCTAAAAAAAATTAAATTTTGTCAGAATTACCTCTATCTGCATTTTTTAAATTTTACAACTAAACAACCTTTAAAAAACACTAGATCTAACTGGAAAACCGTCAAATTGATATCACTGTTTGACAGGCGTTGTTGCTGATGGAGGCACTCGTGTCGCCCAAAAGTTAAAGTCACTAGGAGCGGTATTCATTTTGCTAAGTGGAGCCGATTTGAGAACATAGTGTAAACAATTGACGATAACAGAGAAAAATATCAAGGCGCTCCTCGTCTCGATCCCAGGTCTATTCTCTCCTCCGAGTTGGTAGACTTCCATTTTGCCGCTGAGCCACACAGCCCTGATGCTATTGGTATTTCTGTTGTGTATATATCTAATGAATTTCTTACAATAGAATTATAGGCTACCCTGGCAAAAATTTGTCTCATAATTTTTATACGAATTGGAACATTTTTCAGAAATACTCAGAAAAATTCAGAAAGTTTACATCTTCTCTCAGACTTTTTCATACAAGCGAATTCTGAAATATTCTGAAATTTTTCATCCCATCATTTTTAAAAAATATTTTTAAATTTTTTAGATTTTATAATATTTTATCAGAAATCATACTTACAAAAAATCTTAGAAATCTTATGATATTTTATAATTAACATAAAAAATTCTGAGAAAAGATGTAGATTTCGAAGACATGTTCCAATTCGTATAAAAAATGTAAGAAAGTTATGAAATGATATAGAAAATCTGAAAAATTATATAGAAATTCTGAAAAATTATATGAAAAATTCTGAGAAAAATTTTTACCAAGGTAGTGCAACAATTTCCGCCGCGCGGTCTATGTGCAGGAGCCAATAGTCCGTTTTTATTTCAAGACTGTCAGAGATCCTACAAAAAGAGACTTGCCAATTTGTCAACTCGTGACGAATACGTGTGCGCAGTTGAAGCAGCTTTTGTCATCTATTGTTTTGATTATTTTTGGTAAGTTAATTTATCACCTCTATATAAAATGAGAAAAAGCAATGTATATATTGTCACGAATAAGCTTTGAATTAATAAACGCTTCATTGTTGAAAATATGTATTTGTTCTAAAGAAAATAAAAATTTAATATAGACATATATCTGCTTAAAATATACTTGAAATGAGGAAAACATTAAATGGAGAAGCACTTTTTAAACTATTTTTAGTTGGATTCTGTATAGCAATATTACGATGAACATTCACTTCGCACAATCTTAAATTAACCAAGGATCTTGATGCATTCTCGCCCAAAGCAGCATGCATTTCGATATTGATCTTCTTTAGGAAATCTGATCAATGCGTATTCTTCACCGGCTTTGTTAAAACATCTGAATGCACAACAAATATGTGGCATCACCAAAATATATAAAATCCAAATCTACGACAGGAGAATTACATTATTAATGAAACAGATATCTCTAACTTTCATACTACTTATTTTTAACAATGACCTCTGTTACATGCTTTACGCCGAAGTTATAACATCGATATTATGAAATTGACCAATCATAGCTTTCTCTAAAGAATGGAATGACTGTGATTGGCTAGTTTTATAATATCGATGTTATAACTTCTGTGTAAAGCGTATCGTGTAAACATAGTAAATGAAGCGTTTATTAATTCAAAGCTTATTCGTGACATATACATTGCTTTTTCTCACAGTTTTGCATAGATAAATTAATTTACCAAAAATAATCAAAACAATAGGCAACAAAACTGCTCCGACATGTAACACGCGCATACGTATTCTATCAGAATAGGTTGAGATTATAGTACATCTTCATGGAGCATTCTTAGGGTGAAATCACACGGTATGGGAATCAGCATGCGGGACAGAGGATGCGTGATTCGAACAACCAATCAGCGCTCTTCCGCATTTTTCTATTCCATGTCTTTTCCATGATTGGCTGTTCGAATCACGCATCCTCTGTCTCGCATGTTGATTCCCGTACCGTGTGATTTTACCCTTAAGGGTGCCGTCCCATTAGGCATGGATCGGAATAACGGATCGGATTCTGCTAGAGAATTCTAGTGTATTCTTGATTCTGCTGTTTCTCCCGATCGAAACGTTAAATTTCCTCTATTCCGGACGGATCAGGCAGGTGTTTCTGTCCGTTCAAATTTTAAAACGCCATTGTGTCAGAAGAATATCATCAGGATATTTTGTTTTATTCTGACTTGTGTCAGTTTATGTGCATATTGTTACGTGTGTCACCAGGACTTTGCACGTAATAACAAGTCAAAATTCTACCGAGATGAATGCTAATAATCAAAGAAAAGGGCCGATAATAATAATTTTAAAACACATTGTTTATTATATTTATAAATTATTATTATTTATAGATATTTATTATTATCCAGAATATATCATGGGATTATATTTGCATATTAATACATTATACGGAAATTTTGTTTGTTTACCAAAAAACATGAAATTGACAAATGGGAAACGTTCGAGCAGATGCTATTAGCACTACTTCTGTCATTCTATCTCTGTTGTTTATTAGACGTAAAACTAGGATAGGATGACACAAACAATGTTGATAGTGTCTCAGAACGCATCTAAAATCTACTGAAAAAAATCTATGTGAAAAACCATATGGACAAACGCTGAGGTAGCAATACTTTCTTCATTGGGTGCTTTCCATTTGATGACACAAGTGTCGTTCTGTCTTTGTTATTCTCTGAATGTCAGGGATAGAATGACGCTTGTGTCATCAAATGGAAAGCACCCTATATTATTTGAACTACATTATCTGAACATATTATATGGATTTTTTTTCATGGTGTAGTTTTATCACATCATTTTTCCATATGGTTTTCACTGTATAATTTTCAATATATGAATTTTTTCTTTACAGACATCAAATGTTATACAATTCATGTTACATGTATTCATATTTGTGGGCTATAAAATGCGGTTATTGTGGGTGGATAATGTACGGATCCTGGAGATTCAAGCCCATAACTGCTTCAAAAGTTATAATGAATTATCCATATTCTCGTTGTCAACGAGAAGGACCATGCTACAATGAGTAATTTTATTTGCAAGAAAATATTTTCACAATTAGTTTTCAAATATTAAATATATTCAGTAAATATATTTATTTATATATAAACAGGAGTAAAGTAAGTAGGAGAAAGTACGCAGGGGGATGCACCACCATCAGAAAATAGTAATGCATCTACTTCATACTCAGTGGACCTCATGGATGAGATGCTCATTGATGTCGTTGAGCAAAGACCAAGTCTATGGAATCAAAAGTTGCCAAAAGCGAAGCCCTTGTATATGACAAGAGTTGTGGGATGAAGTTTTTAATAATCTTGGTAATATAAAATTTTACTTCATTTTATGTATTCATAAATGTATATTTATGTCCATATTTAGAGCGCGCTTCTAAAGATATAATGTGTGTTTTTGTCATTCTATCTGCATCGTTCATTAGACGAAAAACAAAGATAGAATGACAAAAACACATGCTAACATTTTTAGAAGCACATTCTGAATACGAGCCTTATGTCCATATTCAAAGGCCTTATATTTAAGACTTTCTTAAATTTATCTTTGGATATTCCAAGAATTATTTCATTAGCTACTGAGCACTTAAAGATAAATTTAAGGAAGCCTTAAGTACAAGGTCTGACTATAAATACGGGTAATAATCTGCACTCGCAAATGGGCTAATGTACTTTTGTATTTGTGTAGCTGAATTCATAATTTGAACTAGGGATTTTTAGGTTTTAAAAACGTAGCGTGGATGAAATCTCGATGGACGTACCTGAGGGACTGATACTCAAAAGCTCGCAAAAAAATGAGGTTATGTACGCAGCGGAGCAGGTGCGGAAGCGGGACATCCACAGAAAAGTACTTTCCGCTTCTATTTAAGAATGCAATTTTTAGATGAGGCTGTATAGGAAATGCCGTGCGTAATAACTTGTCTAATATAGACTTTAAAATATGAAAAATATGATATATTTTTCTTATTTGTCTTTATTGTTTAATTTTAGTACAAGTTCTCTACCACGGAACATATGTCATGATGAAGCTAGCATTAAGTCCGAATGATTCGGAATTTCAGCAATGTAATGTGTCTTCTCCAACAGATTGTAGCACGCCAGACATTTATGAAACACCAAGCTGTTCGACTCATTGCAGACGATTAACAAAAAAACAAAAAGGTGAATTAATTTTGAATAACCAATAATCGACATATCTCATAAATTTCCATAATTAACCGATATGTTTTCATATTTTTCATGATTTTTAATAAATAGTTATATTTAATAAATCATTATGATTGATTTTCTTCATAGATTGTAATAGTCTGAAATCAATCTTTTTAGATTATGCATTTTCTTATATTTTTTAATATTTTATTATTATATAGCATTTTATTAGTATATAGCATTTTATAGTATTATATAATATTTTATAATTTTTTATAATTTTTAAATATATTTTTATACTTTTAATATTATTTTTTAATATTTTATTTATGTTCCTTATAATTGTCTTACGTTTTTTATGGACAAGCTTGGAAACAATGTAGGAAACAATGTAGGAAAATGTAGGTCACTGTAGGAAAATTGTAAATTAAATGGAATTTTTTGTATTATAGGAAGACAATATGATCTCGATTTGCAGACGCTGCATGACAACATATTGCAGCAGTTGCTTGCCGAAAATATTCCAAAAAAGGATGGACAGTTTTCTGGAGCAATTGGGAGATATCCTGCGCAGGTTGAGCTATCTTCGAAGAAGGCGAATGCAAGTAGAGCTGCTGCGTCTCGTCCGCAGAAGACGAAGAATTGGCGGAGAAGGAACTTCAAAGACTATAAATTTTTGTATTATTATTGTTACCTTTAATTTTTTATCAATACGTTATACATTATATAATAAAAATAAAATTTATTCTATTCATTTCTATTTCAATAAAACCTGACGAGTAGTTCATATTTGGATTTGATAAAAATAAAAGTTTTGTTGTTACACTACAATGTGTATGTCAAGTTCAAAACATTAAGGTATGTACGATCTTATATTTATTAATAATTAGAAAAAAATATGGTTTTTTTATTGTCTTATAATGATTGAGAATTAATCGCAAAATTTCACAGTAAACTACTTATCTAACGCATTGTCACAATTACCAATGAGTTTCTCTATGAGGGACTATTTTTTAAATAACATAGATGTGATACATAACATAAATAATTACATAACATAATATTGTACAATATAATTACATAATATAGAAATTTAATATTCATTGTTTAGAGCTTTCCTCCACTGCCAATCAAGTGAGTTTGAAGTTTCAAAATACGTAGCAAAGGCATCTCTAATTTGTATAGCCTCAACGTTCCTTCATACACTACAATTACGTATATTTTCAATTCCAGTTGACATTACATTTCGGTCATTACCACTTAAAACAGAATACATTCTTTCCGATGGCTCCAATTGAAGTTTACGTTTCATTATAAAATTATGGCCGTTGCAGCTTGAACGGCTAATTTGGCCGTTGATATGTGAGCAACAATTGGCTGACGAAAAATTCGCCATCTTGCCGCTAATAACCCAAACGCACATTCGACTGTTTTCCGTGCCCGACTTAATCTGTAATTAAAAATTTTCTTCGTAATAGTTAAGTTCCCATTCCGAAAGTATGGCCGCATCATATAAAATGTTAGTGGAAATGCCTCGTCCCCTACTAAGACATACGGAAATTTGAATCCGCTACCATCCAAATGTCTGGCCGCAGGCAGTTGAAGTAAATTTGTACTTAATAGTCGAGCAAGGTCACTGCTAGCAAATACACTCGCATCGCTACGTCTCTCTTCTGCTCCAATGTCCACGAAGCAACAATTTGCATCACTCACAGCTAGTAGATTTATACTGTGATGACTTTTATAATTATAGCAGGATGAACCACTATTCGGTGGTGCCTATAATTAATAAGAATTCAATAATGTCAGATTTGTTAAAAACGAAATGAAAAATGAAATTATATCAGAGGGAGTGGTTCACTTGCACACTGTAGTAATTGCCCACTGTCAATCACTGTAGTAATTGCCCACTGTCAATCACTGTAGTAATTGCCCACTGTCAATCACAGCGACTTTTGTGTAGAAAGTTTTTTAAATTTTTTTTTAGTGCTGTGATTGGTTTATGCACAATTGGCTCGTGTGCAATTGATATACACTCATATCAGATACATACCTGAATGATAATGTGCTTCCCATCATAGAGCCAACACAATTTGGAAATTGACAGATTTGTTTGAATTCATCAGTAACCTTTTACCAATTTTCAGGGGTAGGTTGCAGAAAAACTGTATCCTTTAGGATCTCTCACAATGCAGTGTAAGTCTCTCTTACGATTTTGGATGCTGTATTGGGTGCAATACGAAATGCATATGAATGAGATGCTAAACTGTCACCGAATGCTAACCAGCGCAAAGTCAACTGCAATCTTGTACGAGGTGAAATTCAACAAGCTTTTTTCTTCTGAATTTGTGGTCCAACTAATGTTAACAGTTCTTCAAATAATTCTGGAGTCATTCTAAAATAATTAAAGAACTTTTCATGATTAAACATTTGCATCTCAAGAACCAAATTATCACTTGTAAATGCCTCATTTCGTGAACATTGGCCGTATCCAGAATTTCCGTTTCATTCTCATATTTTTGTTTTTATAATAAAACAATATACCTTGAGTACAACTTTCGCACTCTCTCGAACATTGGTACAGCACGCCAAGTTGGCAAATTTTTCGCCGTTTGTAT
Source organism: Acromyrmex charruanus (assembly GCA_017607545.1). Taxonomy (NCBI): domain Eukaryota; kingdom Metazoa; phylum Arthropoda; class Insecta; order Hymenoptera; family Formicidae; genus Acromyrmex; species Acromyrmex charruanus. Next base: position 1,997,753 of record JAANIC010001623.1, read on the forward strand.
TTTTTTTAATATAACTAATAAGACTGTTTTTTCATCCATGTTTCAAGATTTTCAGTCACATTAAAGTTCTTCTTTATTCTGATTATGGGCCTCTTCAATGAATACTGTCTCCAAGCTAAAATTCAGGTATGGAAGAAAGTCCAGTAGATGTAGAAATAAAAAGATTGCATATTGTCAAGATAATAACTTCGCTAAAAATAGTTCAAATAACAAATTCGCGTCTAGAGAGCATATGTATACTTAAAGTCCCGTTAAAGTTAACTGTTCTAATATTATAAAGTATTGTTTACGTTTCTTTCACTTTCTTTTTCAACTCAACTGCGCATGTCAGTTCCGTTCTGTAACAATTTTCTTTACCCGTCCCATTTAGTAAAAACGGAACGGAATCTGGTTACAAAATATATTTTACCGTTACAATTCAGTATTTTAGACAACTCATAACAATATTATCGGCAAGATAATTGCACAAATTATATGTGTACTATTATTTCAACTGTCCAAAACGAAATATCGATGAATCAAGTATATTTACTACGATCGACGCGACATTCCGTTCCGTTTTTACTGAATGGGACGGGTAGAAAAAATTGTTACGGAATGGAACAGGAACGAAATGCTCAATTCTAGTGAGAAATCCGATTCGTCATTCCGATCCGTGCTTAATGGGACGGATCCTAAGTAATGTCTTAAGGCACTAATACAGTCCTCTGATTGGTTCATAACTTCTTAAGACTGTATTTAAGACTGTATTTAAGATTGCTTTGTCTGAGGTGTCTGTTTGCAACGAGAGTGTTGCTTTGTTGTCTGGAAATGCGAGCGAAGTGGCTTGAGCGAGATGTTCCTTAACTCGTTGATAGGATTGTTTGAGCTCAGGAGTCCATTCTATTTTCGCATTATTGTTGCGTTTACGTCCCGAGATTGCATTTAGCAATGGGGCTTGCATGCTTGAGATCTTTGAGAAACCGGTTATAGAAATTGAGCATTCCTAAGAAACGTCGAAGTCCTTTGATTGTAGCTGGTTCCTGAAATTCAACGATAGTTTGGACTTTTTCAGGTAAAGGTTTGATGTCTTCAGCGCTGATTGTATGTTCCAGGAAGCTGACACTTTTCTGTCCGAATACACATTTATTCGGATTGATTGCTATGCCATGCTGTTGAAGTCTGTCGAACAGTATTTTTAGATGCTCCTTATGTTGTGTTTCATCCTGCGAAGTGATTAAAATATCATCGATATAAGTAAAACAGAAATCAAGTCCTGCAGTTACCCGGTCCATAAATCTTTGAAAAGTTTGTGCTGCGTTACGAAGTCCGAATGTCATATAAGGAAATTTTAAAAGTCCGAACGGTGTAATGATTGCGGTTTTCGGAATATCCGATTCGCGGACTGGAATCTTTTGGTATGCACGCTAGATCTACCATTGAGAACGGTTTTGCCATGGAGGAAATGTGTGCTCTTGCAAGAATGGAATTGAATAACGATCTGGCAAGGTTACCTCATTGAGTTTGCAGTAATCTCCACACGGACGCCAATCGCTATTCTTCTTCCGCACGAGATGTAGAAGATTAGCCCAAGGTTCTTGGAAGGTCTATATATAAGTCTTGCATCATGTACTCAAACTCTTGTTTAGTGCTTTGAGTTTTTCTAGACAGAATCGTCTGGCTTTGTTTGACACAGGAGGATCTGTTATTTCGATTACATGTTCCACTCCGTGTGCGGTTTGTTTGTGCGTGATCGACGTTCTAGTTATTTCAGGAAACTTGCTTAGAATCTCTTTGTATGAGCAGTCGTTGACCAACATTGTTAACCGAGGAATATGGGAGTACAAATTAGTTCGGTCCGTTTTCCAAAAGATGGCTTCGGTTGTAAATGGTTCATAGTGACAACTGATTTTGGCGTTTTCAGAGAGGTTAGACATCTGCTAATAATAGTATCAGTTTATATCGCTTTGAGTTTCATACAAAAATCTTGATTTTTACTGTATTTGAAATATCGAATTTTGTGTTAACCAAGCAGCATTTGCGGGAGGTTTTAATTTTCTGCTTTAATTGGAAGAAAAGTGCAGCTGAAGCCCATCGAATGCTTGTCAAAGTTTATTGTGACACTGCTCCAACTGATAAATCAGTAGGGAATGGTTTCGACGTTTCAAGGATGGAGATTTCAGCGTTGAAGACAAGCCTCGCTCTGGATAGCCAAAAAAATTCGAAGACTGTTCGAGATACAGCTAACACAGACAGTTTTTGCAGATTTAGCGTACGTGCGACATGCGGATTGGAAGCTTCTAGAAGGATTCCAAGCGTCCTTAAAGGTTTCCAAAACATAAACTTGGCCATCACCTCGTCAATAAAGTCGAAAAACAATAAGCTAAGCCGCACGTCGCACGTACGCAGATCTCAACCGCTATAATGGCGAACCAACTCAGATCGGTCGCAGCGCACGCGCGATCGCATGACGCAAAACGCGTAATATGCGTACATCCCAATCAAGAATTCAGATTTAGCGGGCGCGCATGGCAATAGCGTACCGCTTGGCCATCGCGCTCGAAATTGTCAATCGCTGCCCGAAACAGAGGGTTACCTCAAATTTTCAATTTTGTGAGAATCTCATAGGCGAATGCAAAGGGAAGCCTTTGTTCTTCAAAGAGGATAAAAGGCAAAACCAAGAAGCAATGACTCTCTTCTTCTTCGCTGTTCTCGAGTCAACGCTACAAGTGCAACCGCCTAGGAGACGCTCCGCCGCCAGAAAACCGCGTTTGATTCGCAATTGAGAATTCGCGTAAAGCGAAATTCAGCTGGAACGCCGTATCACTCAAATTTTTCTCGCCATCGCTCTCGCTCTAACTCGCTCTCGAACATTGCTGGTCCTTCGAGCCGGATTCGCCTTCGCCGAATTTATCGTTCGTTCGGGAGTATCATCGCGTTCAGTGCGCGTATTATCTAAAGGAACAGAGAGAGAACGTACGTAAGTAAAATCATGAGTGACGAAATAAACGCCTTGCTGACCGCTCAGAGTGACATCCACGGTCGCATGGCCAGATCAGTGGCTAATTTAAAGAAGATGGGGAACATCACCCTCCACGTCGTCGAAACCCGCTCAGCGCTTCTCGATCAGCTGTGGACGAAGTTCGAAAAACAGCACGAGCTCATTCAAGCACATTACAAGGAAGCCTTCGATCAGAGTAAGTACAATACGTCTCAATTCGCCGATTCCGCTGAAATCACTTACGTGCAACAGCGCCTGCTGAACGATTACTGGACAAAGCTCAAGGCTGAGAAATCAAGTACAGCTCCTCCGAGTGAATCGGGAACCGATTTTTCTACCAAATTGGCGCCGCCGCGTCTAAAAATCGGATTGTTTTTGGGCGCGTTTGAAGACTGGCCATCTTTTCAAGACATATTCTTGTCCATCGTCGGTAATAATCCGTCTATCTCAAACGTAGAAAAGTTTCATCACTTAAAGCATTGTTTGGAAGAATCCGCGGAAGCATTGATACGTCCGTTGGCCGTAACCGGAGACAATTATTCGCGTGGGCGTTGCTGTGCAAGCATTACAAGAACAAAAAGGAGTTATCGCGCTCCAATTTTTGTACGTTCACCGCAGTGTAGAAAATGAAAAGCGATATCGCCGAAGAACTTAGCCGCATTTACAACGCCGCGATTAGTGCCGTGAACGGTCAAGAAAGTATATGGAGATCAATTGATTCACATGGCTTCGACTTTTTCAATCACTTCGTCATCGAGCTCTTCGACCCGAAAACGCGGAAGTGGGAATCACACACGAACGATTCCACGGACTTACCAGATCACGACACGTTGTTGGACTTCATCATAAAGTGAACTCTGACTCTCAAGGCCAAGGGCCACTAAGGTCTTTGGAGATCCACCGCGAATCGCGAAATCGCACTTCGCCAAACGTGTAGCCGACGCTCCTGGTTGCGTTCTGTGCAGAGGTCGGTAACATAATGATGTGCGAATAATTTAAGTCGAAATCCGCATCCGAGCGAAAGTCCGTCACTGAAACACATCGATTATGTTACAATTGTCTCGGTTCGCACCTGATCGCGAAATGCCAGTCAACGAAGACGTGCTTCTCGTGCAAGGCGAGACATCACACATTCTTGCATGAAGCGTACGTCACTGTGAAACCCGCCGACGCAAGCGTGTTGACCGCTGTGCGCCAAGATAATGAGTGCAAGGCCATTCTGCTCGCTACCGCGAGAATTACTGTCGACGATCACCACGGGGATCCACACCCGGTTAGAGTCCTGATCGATCAAGGATCGGAAGTCCTTGATTTCCGAGGCGCTAGTCCAGCGCTTACGCCTGCCGCGATCCCGCGCGGCAATCTCAATTTTCGGCATCGGCAGCTCACCCTCGGGTTCCTGTCGCGGGAAAGTGTCTCTCAATCTCATCTCCAGGATCAATGGAGCCCGAGTCACTGTTGGATGAATCCTGCCACGTCTCTCGTTATATCAAGGAGCAGCTACGACATATAAGACTACATAGCCTCACATTGAAGGTCTCCAGTTGGCCGTAATTCTCGGCCGCCGATCCCATCGAGCTGTTGCTCGGCGCGGAAGTGTGCTCCATCATTCTACAAGAGGGCCTGCGAAAGGGTGATCCGCATACTTCCTCAGCATACTCTGCTCGGATGGATTCTCTCGGGAGGCAAGAATCTCTCAGCGACTCCACACCGCTCCTTCCAGTGCCGACCACGAGCTGACCGCGCTCGTGCAATGTTTTTGAGAGCAAGAGAAGGAACCTTCCGCCTCAGTATCCATCACGCCAGACGAGCAATGATGCGAGGAACTCTTTGCTCGAACTCACAGCCGCACCGATGCAGGGAGGTACGTTGTGCGACTGCCATTTGCCGCGCCGCCAGCAGTGCTCGGTGACACCCGCCAATCAGTCGAGCGACTGCTCACCGCCATGGAGCGACGATGCAACCGCGACGTTCGATTCGGACTTCTGTACCATGCCTTTCTAAAGGAATACGAAGAGTTGCATCACATGGAGGCAGTGCCAAGGTCATCGGAATCTCAGGCAAGATGCTACCTGCCTCACCATGGAGTGCTCCGAAAATCGAGCTCGTCGATCAAACTCAGAGTAGTATTCAACAGATCTCAGAGTACAAGGTCCGGTAAGTCACTAAACTCCCAGCTGTTGGTCGACGCTAACTTGTTGCCATCGCTCGCCGATGTGCTAACCCGATGGCGATGGCGCCGATACGCGATCGTGACGGACATCGAGAAAATGTACCGCCAAATCCTCGTGGCGCCCGAGGACAGAGATTATCAACGCATTCTCTGGCGTCATTCACTCAACGATCCGGTTCGCGAGTACCGATTGAACACGGTGACATACGGTCTGTCGTGCGCGCCGTTTCTCGCTATCCGTACTCTTCGTCAGCTCGCCGACGACGAAAACGCGAGATTTCCGCGAGATTCCGCCGTATTGAGACACGATTGCTACGTCGACGACATTGTGACCGGAGCACACACGAAAAACGAGGCGATCGCGAAGCAATCCGAGCTCCGTCAGCTGTGCATGGCGGGCGGGTTCCCGCTGAAAAAATGGGTCGCCAACCATTCTGAAATTCTCGCCGGCATTCCTGCGGATCACTGTCTCACGGATTCGCGGTTGTGGGAACACGAGGGTCATGCAACGCTGGACTTGCACTGGCACCCGGTGGACGATACCTTCGCATTTTCAATTCAAGGCTGCACCATTGAGAATTTCACCAAGAGGAAGGTTCTCTCGGAGACCGCGCGTTTATTTGATCCGCTCGGATGATTGACACCAGTAGTGATCCACTCAAAAACCTTACTTCAATCAGCATGGTTGCAGAATCTGGACTGGGACGCTCCGCTCCCTCAAGCAGACGCTTGCCATTGGAGTCGTTTCCTGGAGGAACTCTCAAGGCTTGAACAGCTTAGAATCAACCGCTGGTTGAACACAGGCGCCAAGGATGCGAAAGTCGAACTGCACGAATTCGCCGACGCGTCCGAACGAGGGTATGCAGCCGTGGTGTACCTTCGTGTCATCAACGTTGACAATATCAAGGTTCTCCTACTAGCAGCAAAGAGCAAGGTCGCTCCGATCAAGCCGGTATCCTTGCCGCGATTGGAGCTGTGTGCCGCCGCCTTGCTCATGAAATTAGTCGCACATACACGTACCGTTTTAAGTCTGTCCACAGCTCCAGTTACTCTTTGGTCCGACTCCAAGATCACACTCTACTGGATTCAGGGTCACGCCTCTCGATGAAAGACTTATGTGGCCAACCGTATGTCCATAATTCAAGAGGCACTTCCAGAAGGACGATGGCGTCATGTTCCCGGAAGGGACAATCCGGCCGACTGCGCCTCTCGGGGGATAATACCAGGAGAGCTCATGGATCATCTACTCTGGTGGTCAGGCCCCCCCTTGGCTGCTCAGGGACGACTCGACTTGGCCTAACGCTCAGCCTGAAACTCCATCGCAGGAAGTGCTCGAGCAACGCATCCACTCCCGCACCATCACGTCAAAAGTGGTCACGGAGCCGGAGCTCCTTCTCCTCACTTCACCGGCTCCTGAGGTTCACAGTGTGGTGCTTACGTTGGCTGCGCCCAAGGAGAATGCCAACAACAGAAGAAAGTCTGAGATCGACCTTAACACCCGACGAGCTCGACGCTGCACTAGGACGATGGATCCGAGCAGTTCAGGCACTGCATTATCCACGCGAGTTACTGCCGCAGAGGATCAACGCCCGATGCCACCTCGCAGCCAGTTGCGGATCTTGAGTCCCTTCATCAACAAGCAAAAGGTGCTGAGAGTCGGAGGTTGCCTAAAGCACGCAATTCTTTCTCCGGACGAGCGGCATCCGATAATCATTCCGCCGCACTCACACCTCGCACGCCTCTTAATATCATCGCCGAGCACTCCATGGAGGGGTGCAATTGACTCTGGGCCTGTTGCAACTGCGGTACTGGATCTCTCGAGGGCGAGCCACAACAAAATATTGGCTGTATCGGTGCGTCACTTGTACCAGATGGAGAAGGGTCATGCCACAGTCGCCGATGGGCGACCTCCCTCAAGGACACGTAACTCCTGCACGTCCATTCCTCAGGACCGGTATCGATTACGCTGGGCCCTCATTCGCACGATCCGAGGACGTGGGCACCGGTCCCACAAGGCCTTCATTGCAATCTTTGTGTGTCTCTGTTCTAAGGCGACGCACCTTGAGATCGTGTCCGACTACACGACGGACGCATTCCTGGCCGCGCTTCGTCGATTCACATCAAGGAGAGGACTATGCTCGGATATCTACTCCGACTGTGGCACGAACTTTATTGGCGCTGACTGACAGATACGAGAGCTTTTTCGCACATCTTCCGCCAATGGCAGCCGCATCGCGAATGCTGTTGTCACAGAAGGAATCCGGTGACATTTCAACCCACCTTCCGCACCTCACTTCGGAGGCCTCTGAGAAGTAAAATCGACGAAGTACCATCTTCGAAGAGTAATCGGCGACGCTACGCTCACCTATGAGGAGATGAGCACTCTCCTAGCTCAGGTAGAGGCCTGCCTGAATTCTCGGCCATTGCTGGCATTATCCGACGATCCCCTCTCAGCGCTTACTCCAGGACACCTGTTCATTGGAGCTCCGCTGTTAGCCATTCCAGAACCGTCGCTCGCAGAGAAGACAACGAGCTCTCTCTCTCGTTGGCAGCACCTTCAAGGAATGCGTGATCATTTTTGGGAAAGGTGGTCGCGGGAGTACCTGCATTCCTTGACCTCACGCCCGAAGTGGTGCAAGGTAAGCGCCGCGCCTCAGATTGGCTCATTGTGCCTCATACTTTCAGAGACATCACCGCCGAGTAAATGGCCTCTAGCTCGCATCACCAAGCTGCACCCAGGAGAGGACGGGGTGACCCGAGTGGCAACGGTTCGCACAGCGTCTTCCGAGCTCATCCGATCTCTGGTCAAATTGGTGATGCTGCCTGGACCTGCTGCACTCTACACGCAGACTCGCAAGAGCAGTAAAACCGCACATTGTATTAAACCGCGCGATCTTCTTCAATGTACTCGCGTCAGTTAAAGCGCGTGTAATCGCAGTAATGTTCGCGTTGATTTTATTTACCTTTCGCAATCTTCGATGATGCGAATTTTCCATTTTTTAAAAATAACATGTTTACCGCTTCATACAATGTACTATACACTGTTACATTTTCGCCGTTTCGTTTCGAAATTATTCTGATTACGTTCGCAACCATTGCGCAACCAACGCCTTGTAATCGCGATTGCCCGCTAATTCCTTTTGATTGATGTCATAGCTAGATTACATGACCGCGTCTGCGTCATTATATCTCTTGAATACTTTCTTGTTAATTCAAACTCAGAGCATATCCGATCATGTGCACGCACAGGCTTCCACGACCGTGCGCGGGACGCGCACACATCATCAGCCTGCGCCACCTAAAACGCCGCGATCTCCCAAGCAACAAATAGAACTCGCGATATCTGTACTCTTGCTGAGCGTGATCATTAATTTCGTCATTGCGTGACAAGGCGGGCGGGATGTTCGAGATACAGCTAACACAGACAGTTTTTGCAGATTTAGCGTACGTGCGACATGCGAATCGGAAGTTTCTAGAAGGATTCCAAGCGTTCTTAAAGGTTTCCAAAATATAAACTTGGCCATCACCTCGTTAATAAAGTCGAAAAACAGCTAAGCCGCACGTCGCACGTACGCAGATCTCAACCGCTATAACAGCGAACCAACTCAGATCGCAGCGCACGCGTGATCGCATGACGCAAAACGCGTAATATGCGTACATCCCAAGAATCCAGATTTAGCGGGCGCGCATGGCAGTAGCGTAACCGCTTGGCCATCGCGCTCGAAATTGCCAATCGCTGCCCGAAACAGAGGGTCACCTCAAATTTTCAATTTTGCGAGAATCTCATAGGCGAATGCAAAGGGAAGCCTTTGTTCTTCAAAGAGGATAAAAGGCAAAACCGAGAAGCAATGACTCTCTTCTTCTTCACTGTTCTCTTCGCTACAAGTGCAACCGCCTAGGAGACGCTCCGCCAGAAAACCGCTGTGTTTGATTCGCAATTGAGAATTCGCGTAAAGCGAAATTCAGGAATGCCGTATCACTCAAATTTTTCTCGCCATCGCTCTCGCTCTAACTCGCTCTCGAACAAAGACAAAGAATTAGAGGCATTACTCGAAGAAGATCAGAGTCAAACGCAAGAGGAGCTTGCAGAATCATTGAGAGTAACTCAACAAGCCGTTTCTGCACAATTGAGAGCCATGGGAATAATTCAAAAACAAGGAAATTGGGTGCCTTATGAACTGAAACCGAGAGACGTTGAAAGGCGATTTTTCACTTGCGAACAGCTGATTCAAAGACAACAAAGAAAAGATTTTTTGCATCGGATTATGACTGGAGATGAGAAGTGGATATTCTACGACAACCCCAAGAAGAAAAAATACTACGCTAAGCCCGGTCAATCGTTGCCATCGACCTCAACATCAACACCAAAGCCGAACATTCATGGTTCGAAGATCATGCTCTGTATCTGGTGAGACCAAAAGGGTGTTGTTTACTATGAGCTGCTGAAACCTGGTGATTCCATTACGGGCAATCGATATCAATTGATTCGTTTGAGCCGTGCATTGCGAGAAAAACGGCCGGAATACGAGCAAAGACATAATAAAGTTATTTTTCTTCATGACAATGCTCGGCCTCATGTCGTAAAAGTCGTAAAAAAATATTTGGAAACGCTCAAATGGGATGTTTTACCGTACCCGCCGTATTCTCCGGACATTGCTCCTTCTGATTACTGGTTCCGAAGGATGCAGCACGATTTGGCAAGTCACCGGTTCACTTCTTTCGCAGAAATCGAAAATTGGCTCCAAAATCGCCTCCAAAGATGAGTCATTTTTTCGAGATGGAATTCGAAAATTGCCTGAGAGATGGGAAAAAGTAGTAGCCAGCGATGGACAATACTTTAATTAATCTGTTCATTCATTTTGTTTTGAAATAAATGTATTTTTGAACACAAAAAAACGGACCGAACTAATTTGTACTCTCAATAGTTTTGTTGACAAGCTGAGCAGAGACTTTAAAAAATGTGTTACCGTCGATTAAATGGCTTATGCCTTATATCAGGCAGCAAGTTAAAACGTGCTAGAAAATCTGAGCCAATAATGAAGGTGTCCACATTGATGATTATGAAAGGCCATTGAAAAACACGACGGAATCCCAAATCAAGCTGGAGTAATTTTTGTCCATACATAGGGATGATCGTCCCGTTTGCAGCGTAAAGTATCTGATCGCTAATGTGAATACGATCGCGTCTTGAGACAGGAATGGTCGAGACATCCGCTCCAGTGTCCATCAAAAATTTGATGCCAGTAACGGTCTCTGACTATGAGACGGCGAGCTGCCACGGCCAAACTATCTGCCACCGGGGATAGTTCAGCCTCTAGTTTTCCTGTTTCACTGGCTTTCAGCTGCAGGGTTGCATACACTTGATAGCTTTTCCACCAAAACGTCGATGATACCAGCACGGCTTGCTTTCCGATTGTGATCTTGAACGGTTTCTGCGATGAGAATTCCGCGAAGTTTATGACTTGGCACGCGATAAACGAGTTTCCAATTTCTTCACTTGATCTAGAACGGATCATTTCGCGGATATTTATGAATCTACCGAACGGCTTTTGTCGGTGTAACTGCTGCGATAGCGTTAACGCTAGCGGATAGCATATCTGTTATTCGGTCTGCTAGTTGCGATAGGTCTTTGAGTTCGTACTTGGTAGCTGTTAATATAGCCTGTTGTGGTAGGCGCTGCAGCCATAAAGATTTAAGCACTTCCTCGAACACGCCATTTTGCGCGAGATCTCTCATCCGACGGAGCAATTGCGACGGATGGCAATCACCTAAATCAACCTTATTTAATAACTTACCCAGTTTTTTTTCGGCACTATCCGCGAAGCTTTTAACCTATTTTTGAGTGCGGCATATCTATCCGCGGGCGGATTAAGTACGATATCGCTAATTTCGGTCAAAGAATCGTCGTCAAGGCATTGTATCACATAATTGTATTTCGTCTCATCTACAGTTATACTCGCGGTAAGGAATTGAGCTTCCATTTGTACGAACCATAGGTCTGGCTTCGATTTCCAGAACAGCGTGGATCTAATTCCGACTCGCGTAAGTGCAGGTACTTCAACTATACGCGACGATGCACTGCTGTCCTGATCGCCCGAGGAAGGATCGCCTGAGCTACTAGCCAATCTGCGGCTTGTTAGGACGCGCGCGTTAGGTTAAATGGAACGCTATGCAATCGTAGTCACCAATTTGTGGCTACGTTGTGGTTGCTATGCAATGTGACGCCGAGCGTGTCTGGGTGCCGGCGATGACTAACTAACGGCGAAGGACAATTGGCAGGAAATTGTTAAGTTTACAAATAAATGGCTACGTTCAGCAAGCTCAACTTGTTTCCAACATGTTGCGACAAGTTGAGTGAACGATTACCAATTGCTAAACGATTCTATTCTTTTAAGCCACGTGACTTATATCACCTGTTTACCGTAGTATGACTTTATTTAGATTAATTTGTATGACTTTATTTAGATTAATTTGTCATTTTCGTCGTTCGTATTGTTTATTCGATGAACATGGATTTATTACATTTAATATTAATTGTTGCCGACGATGCGAATGATGTGAGAGATATAGAATTACACAGAAATATTATAAATATTCATAGCAAATGAATTGGACGAACCATTGCGAAATAATTTGTTACAAAATGAACATAAAATACTATTCGACTTTATCTCTTAGCTTCCTAGAGAGGTGATCAATTTTGATTCCCATCGCATTGTCTAATCGATAATACATCATTTTGACACACATACTAAGAAACATGTTCATGCTTTTGCACACACACAGTTCAGAGGAACACATTGGTGTTAACTATAATACAATCGTTTGTTTGGTTTTCTCTCAATTTGGAGCGAGTTTTATAGTTGATATTGCGTCCGTATGCGAATTTTATTTAATTTCTATATATTTTATCTATAATACGTAGATATTATATTTCCATTTTTATCTTGTCATCACATTGAAAATGATCCAACAGGAATCGAAACGTTTGTTTTTGTTCACTTACTGACTGTCAAATTATATTTTACATTTTTTAATTTTATGACATGTTTTATTTCATTTTTTAACCTTTTTAATGCAGATTGTTATTTTGTGTTGATTGTTTTAGGCTCGTAGCCCTTTATTCTTTTCATTTATTATAAAATACTATCAAAGAATAAAAATTATTATGAAGTAATTGTATCACGGTACAACGATTGTGCATTTAAAGAATATTTTAGAATGTCTAGATTCACGAGGTATAAAAAAATTCAAATATTATACTGTATCAATTATCATATGTTTATTAAAAAGTTAATAATATACTAATTTTGCTTTGCTCATTTTGAATAGAATTTAGTACACATAATTGGACATGCAATGCACTCAAATCATAATCCTGTAGATTTAAGAAAAAAAATAATGTTCACTATATGGATTCTGGCAAAGCAAGAAAATTATCTGTCTGCTGTAGTCGGTTTAATTTAACAAAAAATACTGCTCATAGTGAAAGAAATTACAAATATATTAGTTGACTTATTATTAAATTATGTGAAATGGTCGGATGAATGTGCGAGATAATTTCAACGGTAAGTTGTTTGTACACAAACATTAAATTGTTTTAATATAATATATGTATATTGAATTATCTAAAATTATCACAGGTATTTAAGAGACGTTCTCATGGTATCCCAGGTATAGTAAGGATTATTGATGGATGTCATATACCATGCACAGCTCCTATAGATAATCCTAATGATTTCTACAATCGAAAAAGTTTTCACTCTATTATCCTACAAGATATTATAAAAACATTTTTTATTAAGATTTAATTTTTGTAATTCAATTTTGTTTTTATAATAATATTTATACAATATTACTATAATTTTGCTTTCTTTTTAAAACAGATGTCTGTGATCATAAAGGACGCTTTATAGAGTGTAGGATTACACAAGTGTAGGATTACCGAGACGCATGCACGATGCACGTGTATTTAGAGTGAAATTTTTCAAAAGTTAAAACATCACTTGTTACCACCTGATCGTCGTCATATTATTGGCGATGCAGCATATCCATTACTAGTGAACTTATTAACACCTTATCGGGACACAGGCCATCTTACTAGAACTCAAATAATATATAATACTAATCTGTCTATAAGATCAATGATAGAACGAGGATATTCTTTTTTAAAGGGTAAATTCCGCGGGCTAAAATATTTAGATATTGCTGATTTTGATTTTGGAAATGATCGCAACAGCCTGTGTTCTACATAACTTTTTAATAGATCATAATGAAACTAATTATGAAAATGATGAAGAACTGTTAGAGGAAGAGCAAGAAGAGATAGCAGTGGAAAGAGAAGTAGTAGATAATAATGAAGCGATAATAAAAAGGAATAACGGAATCATTAATACGAAATAATTAACTGTACGAATCGCACTTAATGTACAAACTCTTTTATTGTAAAAGTTATATCTATCTTTATATAACATGTTATACTATATTGCATCCAACGAAAAACTAAATTAACATGTCAATAACGGAGATAAAAATGTATTTTTTTTAGTATCTTATAACATCAAAATATTTTGATATAGGTATAAAGCAACATATCAATAGCAATTAATATGATGAACTTTTCTTATATTACTTATATTTCATTTAAAAAGGAATATATCTTTTAATAAAGCCTTTTGTTCTTAAAGTGTATTATAATTTTCTTCTTGTAAAATATGCAGTAATCAGAAATAAATATTATCAGGTACAAATCAGAGAATACTTTTTAGTACACTCTTAACGGAATTAAAAGAATATTTTTAGAAACTAAATTAATGTTTCAATAATAAAGATATAAAAACATTTTTAGTACCTGCATAATAAATCAATTATGTTTTAATATTCTTAAAAAAAGCAATATATCAATAGTAAAACTTGATATTTAATCAGTCATGATATCAGTATCAATCATTCTTCTTTTTCTTTCTTCTTTTGTTTCATTTTCAAGAGAATATTTTTTAATAAATCATTTCGTTCTTTAAGTATACTGTTACTTTCTTTTTATAATTTATTACTATTATCCATCGCCTCTTTTAGTCTCTTTATTTCTTCTATTTTGTTGTTTTCTGCATAAGTTGTTTCTTTTGCATTAACGATAACGTCTTCATCTTTCTTCTTTTGTTTTCTTTATCGGAACTTGGCGATCGTGACTCTGATGATGATAGTCCAATGACTGCAGATGACATTTTATTTTGTGTTGGATTTATTATCTAAAACATGAAAACCGCTTCTATTTATTTCATTGCTAGTTTCGAAACATAGGCCCATATTCAGAACACGCTTATAATGATATTAACGCTCTAACATGTCATAGTTTACATTACGCATACTATAGAATTTCAGAGATAAAGGCACGCTTTTATCAATAAAAGCGTTCTGAATACGGACCATAATGATTATAATAAAGCTAGGGTTACCTGATCATTAGTTTCAAAAAATTTGATTTGTTCATTTGATATAAATGACATTGAGTTTTCATCTATTGATGTGGATGGCACTGAATTTGTAACTCTTGACGTGGATGGCACTGAATTTGTAACTCTTGACGTGGATGGAATTGATTTTGCATTTATTGATGTGGATAGTATTGAAGATAATGTTGATCCATGATTTATAGTTACAATAAATAATTATAGTTGCATCATTTCTAAATATCTCTTCAAAAGTATAATATTCCCAAAAGTCATAATATTCCCAATGTATGCGGCCTCTTCCAGTACTACTTTTCTTATTATTATATTATCCTTTATTGTACGATATGTCTTTTTCAAATTGCGTATCTTTCTGTCTAATATTCTGTATCTCCATCTACATTGTAACCTTTATTTGACATGTTGCATATTTGTGTTCATAAACTTTTCTTCCGTACTTTGGGATCGCGAAACTGCTTTTTTCTCTCAAAATATGCTTGCAAGAACAATTTCGTTGCTTGCTTTGTCCATGTAAATACTGAAACTGGAAATAAAAATAAATAAAATATTTTAAGATCTCTTAACAGACCTCTTAACTAATATTATATAAATAAAATTAATAAATAAAAAGATTAAATAAATATATGTAATATATTTAAAAAGCTGATTAAAAAACTGATTATAAAAATATATTTTTTATAATCAGTTGTAAATATTATACCTTTTTCTTCTGAAACACATATTGCTTCTTGTGAGGGCATATTTTCGATAAAATATGTCGTAAAAAAGTTTAGATCTGTAAACAATAAAACATTATAATAAAACAATTTGGATTTATGGAAAAAACATTGCATGATAAATATGCCGAATAGGGGAGCATTCTCTGATGACCTTGACCTTAACATATCTTTTTTTTTGTTTTACGAGAGAGAAGAAAATCTTCACCAGCTCTCATCTGAAGGGGACTCCGAAGGGACACTCATCCCGCACTGGGTGTGCCGGATTCAACCACTCCGTGATCACGAGGAATACATCGGAGCGGCCGCTTATCGACTAAAAACTCTCCCTTTTTGCGTATTACGACACAGACCAGAGGAGGGTACCCCCCAATTTTTAGAGCTACTAGGCTCTCTGTCACCATACGGGTTCTCTAAATATAATAATGCAGCATAACACTGCCTCTCCGCAGAATGTACAAAAGTGGGTAACGGCTTACTCCAAATGTGTACATGAAGACCTTAACACATATTTATACACCACTCGCTCATAACGTACAACTACATACAGAGCTATATACATAATTATATACAAGAATATACAGACGCATACATAAACATGTTAGCGGCGCAGAGCCACTACAGCTCCTCATCGGAGCTATGCAGATTCGAAGGAGAGACCAGCGCACCCCCAGATGGTCCAAGTTCACGAGCACGCTCATCCTCCTCCTTCCGCCTCGCAAAAATCCGCAAAAGCGGACCACGCTTTGGGAGAACCCATGATGGCCCCCACCACCGCCCGGAAGGTCCTGTCTACTCCCACGAACTCCAGCAACCCACTCCTCTGCTCCGCCCTGGCTGGACAAAACAGAAGAGTGTGTGCCTCCGTGTCAACCGCCGCTCTACAAAAGAGACAAATCAGGGAATCCCACCGACCTATCCTGAATAGGTAGGACTCAAAGACTCTCGTGACCCCGTCAAAATCTGAGTGATACGGTAAATGAGGGCACCATGCGCCCTCCCCATCCAGATCTCCAAGTCTTCCACGAAGGCGCCCCGCATAGCCGTACCGGGACCGCTCGGAGGCAATCCCACGAGACGCTCACGTCACTTCGAGACAGAGCGACGGCGCTCCATCTCGATTAACTTTAAGCTCACCCGAGGCACAATAACCCCGTTCCGAGCTATAATGTCTCGCCAACGAAGGTAAGACCTTCTCAATCGATTCGCAACTATATCGAAAGGGATCATCCCTGAATGGACAGCCGCATGAGAAATGGTGCGATACCCACGGATAATTCTGAGGGCAAGCTGCCGCTGCAGCCTACGCACATCCCTCAGGATCCATCGGTCGTCGGCCACAGTCTGCGCCCAAATCGGAGCACCATACAAGACAACCGACATCACCACCGTCGCGTATAAACGCCGCCGTCGCTCGTCGGCCACCGATGTTGACGGTAAAACGAGCCAAGACCATTGCCATGCCCCAGACTTTGGTCAGAAGAAGGCGGAAGTGGTCCCGGGAGGTTCACCGCGAATCTAGAGTTAAACCTAGGAATTTCATGGCAGACCCAATCGGAATCACCGCCCCCCCCCCGACCCGANCTCCTCAGCCGAGAAGGCCACAGCCTCGGTCTTGGTAACCTAGACCCTGAGCCCAAGACGCTCTATAGAGCGGATCAAGAAGGTGGTCCCCACCTCAGCCCTCACACGCGCCTCCTCAAATGTACCAGCACATGCCACCAAAAGGGTATCGTCCGCATAACAAATTATCGAGCATTCGACCGGCAATCGAAGTCTCAAAATGAAATCATACCCAATGTTCCACAGGGTCGGTTCCAACACCGAACCCTGTGGAACTCCGCACGAAATAGGCGCACGCATCAGTCGATCCTTCCTATCGACGTAAGATAAATCACGACTGGACAGGTAACTATCGAGGATACCTCTAAGGTATCCCGGCACTCTTCCAAGGCATCCTTAATGTCCGGCCACGGAAGGGAGTTGAATGCGTTGGCTATGTCTAGCGACACAGCCACCACTATACCCTCGTCCCGCAGACCCTCGTCGACGCGCTCCCTCAAACTCCAGATCGCATCGATCGTGGAGCGATGTTGGCGAAAGCCACCTTAATATATCTTGTCATGACCCTGAGTGACCTCCAAGTTTTAGCCAACTCTCGTTATTCGTTAATGCATATTTACACTGCATAATTTACAAATTTATATTTTACAAGAAAAATTTACAAGGAAACAATAGAAAATTTTGTATACCGTTCTATAAACTGTTGCACATCTCTTGTTGCAAAGACTTTATATATGATATTATTATAAATTGTGACGTGACGTTTTTCGTCCGTCACAAGGACCGCATGGCCTGACCGAACAGTGCAGTTTAGCGTCCTGAATCCTTCCACATTTTAGGGGGCGAACGCATCTGCGCTTTTTCCGCGACATTATTTGCATGTCTTACGCGTTTCGCGTTGCCGTTTTCGTTTCCCTTTTTCTGTATATTCCCGTACCGAAAGTTATAGAGGCCGGCGACTCCCGCGATCTTGACAGACTAACTCCACTTCACCGGACTGTGAAGAGAGAAGAAGGAGGATGGCCAGAAATGGGAATCGAATGACGACGCTGCTGACGGATTCGCCGAGGCGCACGACACCCGACCCTGGGTCGCACGCAGGTGATATCATTCATTATTACGCTCTTTTTGTTGTCGCAAGGCATCTTCTATCGCATCCTCTTCCAGGCACAAGGCGAACCGAGAATTGGAATGGCAGGACGGGGATGGCCACTCTACGCCCCAAGGACGGCGAGAGCCCCGAACAGGCGCCTCGAGGCCACGAGACGAGGCCCGAAAAGATCCTGCGTCCTCTCGAACTTCGCGCCCCAGGACATGCGACGAGCATGACGCGGTTCTCGCTATTAGCAGAGCCGCGGAGCCACGCACCAATCAGGTACTATAAGGCTGTCTGGCGGGGATAATGAGCCCTGCGTGCCCCCGGGAGGATTAGCGCCCGGCACTTGTGCTGTGGCCCGCTTGGCGAAGGCACGTGGAAGGACACAGAACGTGGAAGAGACGGGAGCATTTCGTGGACGACCAGGACGAGCACCTGCGGGGGAGTCACGGTGAGACGAGCGTCACAACTGTACAGTCGCCGGTTTCCGCATCCGGGAGGCGTAGTTCTATCGGAATCCTATCGGGCGTATTGCGGTGAGCGCATATGGCATTGCCGTGCATTAGATTTCCGTGGGATTCGAGTACGCTTGTCGCCTCCCGGAATGTCTTATCGTCGGGATAATCCTACTGCGTCCATTAAGGCCACAGCCTCGTCATTCGTTGTAAGCTTTTGCCCCGGATCATATTTTGTATCATAACGTGTCGAAGTCCCATACTGTAATATTGTCGTTTTGGAAGCCTGTAGCGTAAGATCTGCATGTCTCTTAGAGCGTCGGCCCTCTGTGTCATAGCAATTAATGATAATTTATGATAGCAATTAGTAATTGCGCGTATTCTGTCGTATCTAGATTGCGTAGTGTTTGCATATATTCTATCTTTCTCTGAACCTCGGCTGAGCGGCGCGAAGCCCCGCGAGCGCACGAGGTCCGTATCCGCGCTACAATCGTTGCCGAATCCCATAGTATTTTCAAGGCGGCGAAGTCTTGTTCGTATAATTCGCGAGAGTATCCCTGCGTGGCGTGAGCTCGTGTCACGGGAATCTAACGAAATTGATACGTCTAGCGTAAGGCACTTCCGGTCTTATGAAGAAGTAAAAAATTGGATCGATTCATGGATCACCTCAAAAGATGACCAGTTTTTTCGATGCGGGATTCGTACGCTGCCCGAAAGATGGGAGAAAGTAGTGGCCAGCGATGGATAATATTTTGAATCATAAATGTATAACCAGTTTTTTACAATAAAGCCTCGAATTTCGGAAAAAAAACGGCGGTAGCAAAGTTGTACACCTAATAAATATTTAAATTGCTACTAATATAAAATTTAATTATAGTAGACTATTTAAATTTAGTTAAATTAAGTTAAATTAAGTCAGGCGCTCGTGGATCGTCTCAAGGCTGTGCTAGCTGAGAGCGACTTTAAGGACAGAGTTAGTGTTGTGCGTCCTGTTCGTCGCGCGGAGATCAAGCTGACTGATCAGTCTGTATCTGCAGAGGAAGTGATCAAGGCGGTGGCTACTATTGGAGAAGTTCCTACTACAGACATTAGAACTGGCCCCTTTAGACCAGGGCGTGGGGGACTTAACATGATATGGGTGCAGTGTCCCCTCACGTGTGCGAACCAATTAATAAAGGCCGGACGGATTAGACTCGGTTGGTCCTCCGCTAGTATTGTGCCTTTAGCGAAGCGGAGACTACAATGTTTCCGTTGTTTGGCGGTGGGTCACACCAGAGTGAATTGTCAGAGTGTGGTGGATCGTTCTGCATGGTGCTTCCAGTGCGGCGGGAACGATGGGCATAGGGCCGCTGGTTGTCGGCTGCCTCCGCATTGCCCAGTGTGTGCGGCTAGGGGTCTCGCGGCGGGACATCGCGCCGGGGCGACGGAGTGCACGCCCTTTAATGGTCGCGGACAAGTGCCAGCAAGGGGAGAGAGTGTGAGCTGTGTGAAAAGCGCTGAGGATCCGCTGGGGCTGATCGGGGAGCCCCGGTTCCTGTGGATGAGGGGTTAGCTATGGACACGGTCGATGGCTAGGCTGGCTCAGATTAATGTTAACCGGTCGAGACCCTCGCAGGACCTAATCGCCAGGGTCTGTGAGGAATTTAATTTGGGGCTGGTCGCGGTATCGAAGCCGAATCGTGTTCTGGAGGACGATCGCTGGCTTGCCTCCATGGACGTTCCTTCTTCAGCCGCTATTACCTGGCAGTGGAGTTGTTCGAGGGTGCCGTGCTCTCCTCGTTGGAGAGGCACGCGGTTCGCGGCGGTGGACTGGGGGGATATGATGGTGATATCATGCTTCTTTCCTCCCAGTCTTAGTAATAGTGAATTTCTATATTATTTGCGCGAGATGGAGGCGAAAGTGCGGGAAGTGATGGGACGCCCGATTAGCGTATTGGGTGACTTCAACCCACGTGCGCCCGCTTGGGACCCTGGACAACCCAACAGGAGGGGTAGACTTTTGATGGATTGGTTGGGACTCTTAGACCTACACTTACTCAACGCTGTTTCGGAACCGACGTGCATGCATTCGCGTGGTGTGTCGTGTGTTGACCTCACGTTGGCGTCATCCTCTGCTGCTAGGAGGATCACCTCTTGGCGCGTGGGATCGGAGGTGGAGTCCCTTTCGGATCATAAATATGTTTTTACCGAAATTGATGCCTCTTTGACCGGGCCCACTATCGGAGGGACTGCCCTTAAGGCCTTTCCTAGATGGGCTGTCGGAAGGATAGATCCGGACCTTATGGAGGCGGCGGTGGCCTTTTCGGCTTGGAGCGGCATTCCTGAGGACGCGGTTCTTGGAGCTGAACGAATGAACCGGATACTCCGGGATATCTCAGACGTCTCCATGCCCAGGAAGGGACTGTCGAGGAGACCCACCACTTACTGGTGGAACCAGGAGATCGCAGATCTTCACCGTAGCTGCAACGCGTGCAGAAGGCGTCTCATGCGTGCGCGTGCGAAGAGGAGTACCTCTCGGGAGTCCCTGCGCGAGCTTTGGGATGCCTTGCGGGAGGCTAGACGTAGCCTCAGGAGAGCCATTGTCCGCTCTAAGATTAAATTGTGGGCCGAACTGATTGACTGGATAGGGACCCTTGAGGGATGCCCTATCGGGTCATTCTTAAAAAGCTACGTGCGGGCGGTGCCTCGATTGTGCGGGTGCTCCCCCCTGAGATAATGGGAGATATCGTCAGGACTCTCTTCCAGACGGATTGCTCTCCACAGGGCACTGATGTGTCATTCGTATGGCGGGACGATTTTGCGGTTACGGTTGAGGAGGTCTTGGAGGCTGGACTTAATATTAAGTCTGGGAAGGCTCCTGGCCCGGACGGTGTCGTGGGTGTTGTCGTTAAAGACACGATGAGGTATCTTGCTCCTTCGTGGGCTAGATGCTTCACGGGTTGTTTCAGGGAGGGGCACTTCCCGCGTGAGTGGAAAAGGGCCAGATTGGTCCTTATTAAAAAGCCGGGTAAGCCAGACCTTTCCCCGTCCTCGTATAGGCCTATTTGCTTGTTAAGCGAGGCGGGGAAACTCTTTGAGAGGGTAATGGTCCGTAGACTGCATGCCTTCCTGGATGCATCGGGGGGTGTCGCAGACGGTCAGTATGGCTTTCGCCAGTATCGTTCTACAATCGATGCGATCTGGAATTTAAGGGAGCGCGTCGACGAGGGTCTGCGGGATGGGGATGTAGTGGTGACGGTGTCATAGCCAACGCATTCAACTCCCTCCCGTGGCGAGTCATTGGGAAGGCCTTGGAGGAAAGGGGTGTGCCGGGATACCTGAGATGCATCCTCGGCAGTTATCTGTCCGGTCGCGTTCTGTCCTATGTCGATAGGAGGGATCGATTGATGCGTGCGCTTATTACATGCGGAGTTCCACAGGGTTCGGTGTTGGGACCGACCCTGTGGAACGTCGGGTATGATTCTATCTTAAGGCTTCGACTGCCGATCGGATGTTCGGTTACATGTTATGCGGACGATATCCTTTTGGTGGCATGTACTGATTCGTTCGAGGAGGCGCGTGTGAGGGCTGAGGTGAGGGCTACCTTCGTGATCCGTTCTATAGAACGCCTTGGGCTGAGGGTCTCCGTTGCTAAGACCGAGGCTGCGGCTTTCTCAGCCAAGGGGGTGCCGGTTGGCTCTACTATTCGGATTGGGGGGGTGGTGGTTTCGATCTGTGGTGAGTCTGCCGTGAAATACCTGGGTCTAACTCTGGATTCGCGGTGGACCTTCCGGGACCACTTCCGCCTCCTTCTGCCCAACGCTTGGGGCATGGCAATGGCCCTGGCGCGTCTTACCGCCAACATTGGCGGCCCTGGCGAGCGGCGGCGGCGTTTGTACGCGACGGCAGTCATGTCAGTTGTTTTGTATGGCGCTCCGATATGAGCGCAAACTGTGGCAGGTGATCGCGGGATCCTGAGGGATGTGCGTAGGCTGCAGCTGCAGCTCGCCCTCAGAATCATCCATGGGTATCGTACAATTTCCCACGAGTCTGCGACTGTCCTCTCGGGGATGGTTCCATTTAACATAGTTGCGGATCGACTGAGAAGGTCATATCTTCGGCGGCGGGTGATTATAGCTAGGGACGGGGGTATTGCTCCTCGGGTGAGCTCAATACTGGCTGAGATGGAGCGTCGCCGCTCTGTTTCGAGGTGGCGTGAGTGTCTAATCGACCTGCTTCCGGGACGCCCTGGTGCATTTGTAAGGGGCGCCTTCGTGGACTTGGACGGAGAGGGCGCACGGTGTCCTCACCTACCGCATCACCCAGGTTCTAACGGGACACGGGGTCTTTGAATCCTACTTATATAAGATTGGACGGCGAGAATCCCCGATCTGTCTATTCTGTCGAGCGGCGGTGGACATGGCGGCGCACACTCTTCTGTTCTGTCCGGCTTGGGCGGAGCGGAGGAGTGGGCTGCTGGAAATCGTGGGGATTGATAGAACTTTCCGAGTGGTGGTGAGGGCCATCGTGCATTCTCCCGAAGCGTGGTCCGTTTTTGCGGACTTCTGCGAAGTGATTATGCGGCGGAAGGAGGAGGATGAGCGCGCTCGTGAGCGGGGGGGTCGACCCGCCAGGGGGTGCGCTGATCTCTCCTCCGTATATGCATAGCTCCGATGAGGAGTCGTAGTGGCTCTGCGCCGCTGGCATGTTGTGCAGGCGTCTGTATATATTTTTGTATATAATTATGTATATATTGTTTGTTATAAGCGAGTTGCGTATAAATTTAATCTAATTAATTAATGTCTTTATGTTCACATTGGAGTGAGTCGTTACTCACTTCTGTGTATTTTGCGGAGAGGCAGTATTATGCTGCAGAATAGTATTAATGAACCCGTATGGCGGTAAAGAGCCTAATAGCTCTAAAGATTGGGGAGTACCCTGATGATATGCAAGAAAGCGGTTCCGGGGTACCCTCCTTTTGTCTGTGCGGTAGTACGGAAAAGGGGGGAGTTTTTAGTCGGTAGGCGGCCGCTCCGATGTATTTCTCCGGATCACGGGGCGGTTGAATCCGGCACATCCAGTGGTGCGGGTCGCTGGATGTCTTCCCTCCCCGATGGGTGTCTCTTCGGGGTTCCTCTCGGGTGAGGGCTAGCAAAGATTTTCTCCTCCCTTGTAAAACAAAAAAAAAGTTA
>JAANIC010001623.1:2021983-2033964 GCA_017607545.1 Acromyrmex charruanus
ATCTGCGAGATGCTTCGTCAATGACAACAAAGGAAGGGTTTTCTACATCGTATCGTAACTGGCGATGAAAAATGGATCTACTACGATAACCCTAAACGCTTGAAGGCATGGATGATGCCAGGTGAACCAGGTCCATCAACGCCAAAACGAAATATCCATGCTTCGAAGATTATATTGTGCATCTGGTGGGATCAAAGAGGTATTATATAATATATTATGAGCTGCTCAAACCGTCCGAAACCATCACTGGCAATCGTTATCGGCTACAACTGATAACCAAGCTTTTAAACCAAGCTTTGAAAGAAAAACGACCGGAATGGGACAATAGGCACAACAAGCTGATTCTGTTACATGACAACGCTAGGTCACACGTTGCAAAACCGGTCAAGAAATACTTGGAAGAAGTAAAGTGGGAAATTCTGCCCCACCCGCCGTATTCACCGGACATTGCCCCTTCAGATTTCCATTTGTTCCGATTCATGTAGTCGGCCCTTTCTGGAGAACGATTCAATTCTTATGAAGGTATCAAAAAATGGCTTGATGAATGGATCGCTTCAAAAGAACCAGATTTTTTGATTCGAGGAATCCGTTTATTATCGGAAAGGTGGGAGAAAGTTGTCACTTCCGAAGGAGCATACTTTGAATAAACTCACTTATATAGATTTGTTTAAATAAACATATCTTTTTCATTTAAAAGGGCGGAAACTTATTCCCATACTCAATAATTTACTTTGATTGTCTTAACTACATAAAATAATTGAGAATTAATGCTTGACGCACAGCAATGCCTTCACGTGATTGTACACGTATAGGGTCGTTTGGAATTGGTTCGTCCAACGGAAATTCAATATCATCATTTTCAGGTGCTTCGTTATTAATTTATAGACTCATATTGTGAAGGATGGCACAAGCAACAATAATATTGGAGACAGTTGTAAGGCTATTTCCTAAACCCAATTTAAACACGGAAATCTTCTTTTTTAAATTGCAAAAGCTCTTTCAATTACATTTCTAGCGCGTTTATGTGCTCTGTTATATCGTTTTTCTGTTGAATTTTGTGGATTATTTACAGGTGTAAAAAGAAAACTTGAAGCATATGCAGCATCATCTAGCAAAGAACTATAAATTTCTCGATTTAATAAATTCGTATATATTCTAGATGCTCTGAATATAGTTGAGTCATGTGTATGGTATGTCTAAACCCTTAGAAATTCGTGAAGGAAACAATGAGGGAGAATGGAGAGGGTATGGAAGGACTAGCTAGACTAATAGCTAGATTCAATCTCATAGGTATACGCGCAGAGACGAACACCTGTGAGTCGCACGCATCTTTTCGGTCTCAGAATATGGGTCAACATCCCGAAGGGGCGCTATGACACCTGTTCCGAGGGACAGTGCAAACGTCGGTCCTACTTTTTGGGTCAAGGAACTTAATCCTTTTGACCCGGGACTGGACCTCGTGCGATCTCAGGTTTTTAGGAAAGGAATATGAGAGATGGTTCAAATTAATAGCATCTGGCAATCTTAATTTACAATAATACTTACATTTATTAATAAAAAAAAATTAAAATTATTAGAATATACATACAGTTACATACAAAAACTTATTATTAATGAATTTAGTTATGAGTTGATACTTAATTATGGAAATGTGAGTGAGTGAGTGAGTGAGTGAGTGAGTGCGTGCGTGCGTGCGCGCGCGCGCGCGCGTGTGTGTGTGTTCCTATGGGGTTCTTCATACTATGTATGTGTGACGGAATGGCAGGCCGACTTACTATTTAGTTGATGAGTCCACGAGATCTCGGATAGATCGGTGGGAGTGTACGAGGAGGCCCGCTGTCCACAGAAAAGCGCCAGGAGGGCAGTCGCAGTGGTCAGTGACTGGGTGATCCCAATGTTAATTGTTGCCTCACAGTATGCACTTGCGCGAACTGGTGTGACTATCGCGGATTCTCGTAGCCTGATTTCCGCACTGACCGTGGCTGATCCCAACAATGATTTGATGCACTCGAGTACAGATACGCGAACTTACGTGGTTTTTCACTGACGTGAACTGTACTAATGTGAATCGGGTGAGTGGCCTTTATCTAGAATGCAATAGTTAGTTGCAATGTCACACGAGATTTACGATTTTTATGCGTCCCATCGTTGTTAATCTAACATACATCGTTAGAGGAGTTCCGAGAAGAAAAGAAGTGATTTACGTTTTTCTTTAAAGAGGCAAGATTGCTCCAGACGAATGACGAATTCTGTTATCCTCGCAAAAAATATGTCTAGGTAAACAGATGGTTACCGTGCACAACTAGTTTTGCGTGCAGGGTAACCATTGTCAGTCGCGAGTCTGATTTTAGATAATGCCGTGGGAAGTTATCCCATGCATTTTATGATTTTTTTAAGCACGACGTGACGCCTGTTTTCCTAAGATAAAATTGTTGAGTCTGGGACGACAAAGCTTGAATTTTTACTATTGCATGACTTCGGTGCATTTATAATGTCTTTTGCAATCTTGTCACTTTTCGGGCCTGCATTAAGATTGTTATTCCTTCCGAGTCTCGTAGATGCCAACCATAGTCGCGATGTGGAGCCGATTCTTTCGAAAGAAAAGAATCGTGGCGTCTATAGAACGTAACATGTACTTCCCGCATATCTCTACAATATCCAAAAATTTCATATTTGGTCCTGCTATAGTCTATCAATTAATTTTAGAAATGTTTATACTTATTTATAATTTCTATTTAACTTTTTCTAAGAAAGAGTCAAATAGAATTAGAACTTTTATAATATTGATGAATATGTGTATATTTAAGTATATTAAGAAGTGCATACGTGCACATTAATGGAAAAATTAGTCTTTCTATTACGGAAGGTTTCTAGATGTGGTGTTCGTCCGGGTACATTAACAATACGTGTGAATATGTGTTCCATCAATCGCACCAACAATTCCAGGAATATCCGGAATATTGTCTACTGTTCTCAGTTATTGAAATGTGATTTTATATGCAGGTATACTAGCTGCTGTTGTTGGAAATTTAATAAACTGTCTATACTGCAAAGCTAACAATCTTGATACGCGTTTTACAATTCGGCTTACAGTTGATTGTGACATGCTTGAAAGATCACCGCATACTATTTGTTAAAAAGACAATAGTAAAGGTTACGCTTCAAATTGTTAGCATCTATATATTATGATTATTATTATTCATAATGTTTTTTTACTTGAATTTTCTGTTGAATAAAAGCGTAAATGCAATACAAAACTTGTAATAATGATGGTATGTGTAGACCTCGTTGTAATCTTTGTGTAACGCTTCATCAACGAGAGGTAGAATGAAATTTATTACGGTATCTTTATTAAATCGATATCTTGAATTATATTTTAGTCCACCATTCGAGGGAATTGTGTGCATCGCGTACATAACGCTTCGGTACCCTATCTGTCAAAAAAATGTAATCCACAAATTCGTAAAAATCCTTGTCGATTTCAAAATCATCAAATACATTCGTTTTAGAAGATATTGAAGCAGTTTAACTAGCTGTAACACGCAAAGATTACTGTAAAAGATCACCAAAAGAGGTTAAATCGCTCTCAAGACAAGAATAGAGATGTTTTGACTGCGATTTGAACTTCGATTCAAATCACGATCATAACATGAATTACTTCTACGAACGAAGAAATATTGAAATAAGATTCAAGAATCGTATATGAATAGCTTAAATGATGAATTCGACAAGCGTTTCTTAAATTACGTTCAAGTGAATCAGATTTAAGAAGCATTTTGAAAAGTATGGTTTGAGAAGCGTTTTTGATATGAAAGATTGACTTGAATCTAGCTCAAATCAGATTCTAAGGTTGAATCATGACTATGAATACGGATCTAGAAGAAATATATTTTCATCGTGTAAAAAATACGTCTATACGGATGTTTTACGAAGACTGGGAATGTCAACAGAGCCGAAATTCCGTGTAACAGTAGTTGCGCGGTCTTGCGATAGACGTCGTTTCGACGTCGTTACAATGAAAAAGTTGTCGATTCGAAACTTCCATCAAAATTTCAACATTTTCGAGTGATAAAAAATTACGTATGTAGAGAGTGCAATGAGAGTTTGATACATTTTTAATATTTTTAGTATAAATATGTGATACGTAATCTTATATTTTGAATATTTTCATTTAAAGGTCGAATCGACATTTTTTTCGATTTCATTTCGACAATTGCTCTAATATCGCTCTAATCATAAAAGTTTTCTCAAAATTTTTCAGAATTTATAAATAATTTTATAACTTTTTAGAAAATTGTGGAATTTTTTTATACAAATCGGAACATTTTTTACAACTCAATAAAGTCTACATCTTTTCTTCTAGTAATTCTTTGTATCTTATTTTATTGTTCTATTCCTGCTGAATAACATTACTTTTATTTGTACTAGTACATGCAGTTTATAATCTTATTAATTTTAATATACACAGTGCATTCAAAAAGTTCCGGGACCATTTTTTAAAACAGAGAAAAAACGAGATAATCAAAAGATATTTATTAGTTTTCTACATATAGGCCTTCTCTTTCCACACAAATTTTTGAACGTTCGTAGAGGTGTCGGAAGGCGCGTTTAAACTGCTCAGCCGGTATGGAGTTCATAATACGCGTCACATTGCGTTGAATGTCTGGAACATCGTCAAAACGGTCCCCTTTCATAGCGTTCTTTAGCTTGGGAAACAAGAAAAAGTCTGCCGGGGCGAGGTCCGGAGAATAGGGGGGATGGGTGATGACAGTCACCTTCCGTTTGGCTAGAAACTGCGCTACCAAAATCGCGGTGTGCGCGGGCGCATTGTCATGAAGCAAGAACCAGTCTCCGGATTTGTACTGGTTGGGCCGCACGCGCCGTATCCGTGCCAATAATCGGTCCAGGACACTTTTGTAAAAGACCGCATCCACTTTTTGCCCTGGAGGCACAAATTCTCTATGGGTGATGCCCTGAGAGTCAAAAAACGTGATCAACATGGTCTTGATTTTCGATTTCACCGCGCGAATTTTGGTCGGCCTCCCCTCGCCGCGACCCCTCCACTCCATCGACTGTCGTTTGGTTGAAGGATCGTACTGAAAACACCATGATTCGTCACCTGTGATAATTTTATCCAAAAAATTTGGGTCCGAATCCGCCATTTCGATGAGAGTTTCCGATGCTGCCACTCGACGAATTTTTTGCTCTGGTGTTAAAAAATGAGGAACGAACTTCGCGCAGATCTTGCTCTTACCCAGTTTTCCGGTTAGAATGGTGTGAACACTTCCCTCGCTGATGTGTAACTCGTCGGACAACATTTCAACAGTAGCACGTGGATTGGAGGCCACAGCAACGCGCACTCGCTCGATGTTCGCATCAGTGGTGGAAGTGGAGGGACGCCCCTCTCGCGGATCGTCTGCCAGTGACTCCCGACCGGCTTTGAAACGCGCATACCACTCGAACACTTTACTACGACTAAGACATTCATTTCCATACGCGGTTTGTAACAATTCGAGGGTTTCACTTGGAGTTTTCTTCAATTTAAAACAAAATTTGATGGCGGCTCTCTGCTCCATAATTAAAATTGTGACGCGACAAAAAATCACAGCTTTACTCTATCAGCCAAAACTCGCTACTGAATCGAGATAGCGGTTTGAAATTTTAACAGTAGCTAGCCAGAAGTCGGCGGAAAGTAGTTCGCGCGTTGGAGCAGAAATAGCGCCACTTCCCGATTTTAGCGCGCGGTAGTCCCGGAACTTTTTGAATGCACTGTGTAATCTTATTATCTTATTACACTTTTGTATTGAGGAAGTTTAGGGAATAATGTCTTTTACCATAAATACTATACAACCTGTTAACTGTCTCTTATCATAAATGAGCAGAAATCAAGGAAAAATATCATTGACTCTATCTGTTTCGTAATATCTTTATAATCGATTCATAAGATGGCGCAGCGAGAGCAGATCGCGCGTTTTTAGTTTAGGTTGATACAGGATGGTGGGGTGAGAGAGACGAGTAATACTAACAGTAAGAAGAGATCGTTATACGAAGAGAAAAATTTTGCGAATAAAGAAACCATTGGACACCTTTATTTTATTAATCTTAACAGAGATTCGACCCAACTGAACGAGAAATCGAACATTTTTATGGTCCTTCGAGCCGGATTGAGTAGCATTTGTTCACATTAGAGACAAAAAGAGAAGCATTTGTCATAAGTCATAAGTTCGTCAGGTGTATTCAACAACGAGCAATGTATGCATAAGTAGAGGCCATTGAGAGCACTTAATGGGAATAGACATACGAGAATCTGTAAGTAACATATTTAAGGTGAATGAGAATCGCATAAGAGACCGAAAGAAATTATTACAGCATTGGTTAAACGTCGAGCGACTATCAAGGGTCAATTAACGTGCATTTACAATTTTGTCGTTACCGGTAGAATTAGCAGATGTTTCAGGATGTCAGATTAGGACGCAAAAGGTCAAGGACTTATGGAGCGAGTTCGATATAATGCAAAGTAAGATCGAAGACATCAACGAGTGAGGCAATTAGCAGAAAGGAATAGTTTCGAGGCAGGTTATTATCTCACTTTAGCACAAATTTCAAAGCGAATCAATCCTAACCGCACGAGAACAGCAACAGGAACGACAACGAACAGAGGCAAGTAGAATAGAGAGCATACCTCAGGATAAGGTAAGGTTATCTGCACTTGATTTACCCAAATTTGATGGGATATATTCTCAATGATTGTTATTTCGAGATACGTTTCAAGCTTTAAAAGCTCGAAAAAATAGCGTTAGAAAATGTACAAAAATTTTATTACTTAAAGTGTTTGCAAGGTAGTGCCGCTCAAGTACTACAGTCATTAGAAATGACAACAGATAATTATATAATCGCATGGAATCTGCTGAAGTTGCGTTTTGAGAATAAACGATTATTAATGCACCATTATATTTAAGTTTTATTTGACACGTCCCTTGACGAAGAAATCAGCCATTCAATTGAGGAAATTGATAGATGATATACAAAAGCACCTTAGATTCCTAAAAACGTTAGGAGAGCCTGTGGAAAGTTGGGATAGCTTGATCATTCACATGACGGCTTCGAGGTTAGATCAACTTACCCGACGGAAATGGGAATCCAGCCTACAGGATGATAACATACCGACCTTGAAGGATCTCATCCAATTTTTATCGAGACAATGCGCAGTATTAGAAGCTTTATAACCAACGAAATTAATTAACAATTACCCTGCGTCAGCTCCATCAGCAAAGAAAGGAGAAAGAGTATCGACGCATGTAAGTCAGAACGCGAAGGGTTGTATCATTTGTCAAGGCCAACATGCGCTTTACAATTGTTCTACATTTAAGAGTTTGTCAATAGATGATAAGTTAAAAGAAGTTAAATGTCACCAACTATGTTTTAATTGTTTGCGAGAGGATCACATTGTAAATCGATGTATGGCGGGCAGCTACAAGCAATGCGGTAGAAAACATAACACCCTATTATACAATAACGAATGGAAAGGTAATGTAAGAAATATTCATGAGAAGGAGCAATCTAAAACTGTAGGTACAGAGATTAGTTCAAAATCTAATTCTGCGGAAACGATTAACCAGATTCACTCAATATATATTCGACGATATCTGCTCGAGAAAGGCAGAATCATCAAGTATTGCTTGCAACCGCTCCAGTGATAATGTACGGTAAGTATGGTAGGTCACATCGATACAGAACCTTTTTGGATGCGGGATCTCAAATTAACATAATCTTTAAAGGCTTAAGTCAAAGGCTTCATTTAACAGAGCAGAAAGGCAATACCGTTTTATATGGGATTGGATACAGTCAGGTATACTTTAGACTCGACACGAGCCTTTATACATTCAATAGTTAACGAATTCAAAGTAAAGTTATCTTTTGTGATTATGAGTTGCATAACCGAGCCTATGCCATCAATAAAGATAGATAAGGATGCATTAAAAATACTCGGAAATGTTCAAGTAGCAGATACTTTTTTCGATAAACCAAGACAAGTGTATATCTTACTAGGTAGTGGAATCTTCTGAGATTTATTCTGTATAGGGAAAATAAAACTAGGGCGAAATTTACCAGTTTTACAAAAGACGAAATTAGGATGGATCATAGGAGGTAACGCACATATGTCATACAACGAGGAAGAATCGAAGAGAACGGTCCTGCAAGTACAGAAGCCCAAAATAGAGCAACAATTGAAACGTTTTTGAGAGTTAGAGGAATGTCTTCCGATAACCTATCTTACCCCAAAGGAAATGCAATGCGAGAGAGAATTCAGAAATACCTATCAGAGAGATTCTTCAGGAAACAAAACTCTTTCAAAAATTGACAAGCTCCAAAGCCATATTCATATCGAATATAAGAAAAAGAGAAATTAAAATATTTATGAAAATGACGCATTATTTCGCCCGCGTATATAAAATTAAAAGTAATAAAAAAGGCTCTGTACTTATAAACAAAAGGTAGTATAAAAGAAGAGCAAAGAGCCAATAACGTATAAAAGAATTTTAATTTAAATAAGCAAAATTAATACAAAACAATTAAAATAAAATAAAACAAATGTTTCAACTCCAATCGAGTCATTTTCAATGCAATCTTACAATGTGTCACATTTCGTTTTTTGACATCGTGTAAGTCAGATACTTGTTACCTTTGCGAATTTGCTTATAATAACTTATTAAATAAAAAGACTATTTTATTGTACCACGGAATGGAGCACATTTTACATTTTTTTCTCGTTGTGTATTATTGGACTCTTAACAGATTTACTAAGAATTTTCTTATGACTTTGTTAATTCTTAATAAAAATGACTCGCAGCGTATTACACAGAAAGAAAAAATTTTATATTAAGGAATTGTAAGAATATTGTAAGATTATGTACGAATTTTTAATTTAGAACGATGTTTATATTATTGTAAGATTGTATTGAAAATGACTCGATTGGAGTTGAAACGTTTGTTTTATTTTATTTTAATTGTTTTGTATTAATTTTGCTTATTTAAATTAAAATTCTTTTATACATTATTGGCTCTTTGCCTTTCTTTTATACTACCTTTTGTTTATAAGTATAGAGCTTTTTTTATTACTTTTAATTTTATATACGCGGGCGAAATAATGCGTCATTTTCATAAATATTTTAATTTCTCTTTTTCTTATATTCTTCAGGAAAATTTATTATCAAGCTTTTGTTTCGAGAAGACCCTGCTCAATTGGGAGAATCTCGAGAAACAGCCGTCAAATGTCTGCAGTCCGTATATAAACGATTAAACTTCAACCATTAACTTCAAACTCCAGGGCTGAAGGAGCAATACAGTGCATGCCTCAAGGAGTATTCAACATTAGGCCATATGACTAAGAGAAATGAAGAGCAAATCAATCAAGCGAATCCGTTCTGCTACTATTTACCACACCACGCGGTTGTAAAGAAAGACAATTCGATCATGAGATTAAGGATTGTATTTGACGTCTCCTGTAAAACCTCCTCGGGCAAGTCATTAAATGATATTCTGAGAGTGGGGCCCACAATACAACAGGAGTTATTTGCCATTCTCATTCGTTTTAGACAACATTCTTACGTGTTAATCGGGGACATCGAGAAGACAGATTTAGGTACACGAAGAGCATCGAGGGCTACAGAGGGATTTTATGGAAGGAAGACTCAAATGCACCAATCGAAGAATTCACAGTTACATTTGAATTAGTGACGTCTCCGTTCATAGCAGTGCGTTGTCTACATCAATTAGCCTATGATCACCAGGAGACCGCTCCAGAAATTAATCAGATTATTCTCAGAGACTTTTATATGGAGGATTTGATCATCGCCGCCAGTAACATAGTCGAATTACAACACATTCAGAATAGAATCAAGGAAATCCTAGGCACCGGAAGATTTTGCATACGCAAATGGAGATCCAATATATTAGAAATTTCAAGAACTAATCCGCGAGACAAGGTTGATGAGCAGCAAGCAATGGGAGAGGAGGTCAAGACGCTAGGATTCTATTAGTAACCTACCACTGACACATTATCCTATAAGGTAAAACTTCCAGACAATTGCCCAGCAACGAAGAGAACCATCTTATCATTTGTCGCACAGATTTTTGATCCATTAGGTTTAATTAATCCTACATTCGAGCTAAGATTATCTTGCAAATGTTGTGGCGAGATAAG
The DNA here is from genome assembly GCA_017607545.1 of Acromyrmex charruanus. Classification (NCBI taxonomy): domain Eukaryota; kingdom Metazoa; phylum Arthropoda; class Insecta; order Hymenoptera; family Formicidae; genus Acromyrmex; species Acromyrmex charruanus. Next base: position 2,032,188 of record JAANIC010001623.1, read on the forward strand.
ATGCAGTGGAACGAGACATTGCCGGCCGGCTTACACACTATATGGTTGTCCTATTATCGACCCTTGACAGGACTTCAAAAAATCAAGGTTCCCAGACTCATGGTTAACGTCTTATTTACAAATTTGGTGATCCATGGATTTTGTGACGCTTCAGAAAGCGCGCATGGTGCATGTTTATATTTACTATTGAAAGAGACAAGAGAATTTATCAACTTGTCTGCGCGAAGTCTAGAGTCGCACCTTTGAAGAAAATTAGCCTTCCAAGACTTGAGTTATATGCAGCAGTATTATTGGCCAAGTTGATGGATAAAACAATGAAGGCTCTTAACTTACCTATACAGCAGAGATATTACTGATCGGATTCGATGATCACGTTAGCTTGGATCAGGGGAGCACCGCCTGATGGAAAACCTTCATCGCGAATCGAGTAGCAGAGATACAAGAATTAACTCAAGGATCGTCATGGAGACATGTTACATCGTCGGAGAATCCAGCAGATATGTTATCAAGAGAGATCCCACCGAGAACTTTGAAGGAACAGGACCTATGGTGGAAGGATCCTATTTGGCTCACAGAATCTGAGGAACTTCCTCATTCCAAGCTTTCGGAGTTACCAGAAGAAATATCTGAAAGCAAACCCACGATGTCGGTACATGTAACTAAGATACAGCAACATACGTTATTAGTTAAATATTCAAAATTATAAAATAAAGAGGATAAGAAACCACAAACACAAGTTATCAATTGTGCTATTTAATTATTATTGCAACAAAATTAGATTATTACAATAAAACAATAATATTAAATGTTTCGGTCACAATCTGGCCATCTTCAGTAAATGAATAAAAATCTTCGAACGCAGTGTTACATCAAGTTGGAATACAAATCAACCGTCGTGTGTTATAATTGTCAGAATATTCTTGAATGCAGTGTTCCATCAAGTTAAAATGAATTTCAATCGTCGTGTGTTATACTTGTAAAAACGTGTTTATTTCTATTAGACGCTACTTTGTATACTAATAATAAAACGTCAGAAGTCATGTATGCACAGTGTAGAACGAGAATTTCCAGATTCTAATTTAAAATAATTTATTAAAACGTTAATATCTTTTGATTAGATTAAAAAACAAAGAGTCATTACCTGTTTTACAGCAGAATTATAACGTTGAATCACAAATACAAACATTACACAGATAGAAATTTGTTGTGACATTATGTGATGTTCTTAGTCGTATCGTCATATTTACCGCTATTTATATGTATGAGTCAACAATTTGGAAAGTTCTAGAATTATTTATTAAGTGCGAGAGAGATTTTTCTTTAGAAGAGGAAAATAAACATCAGGCAAACCTTCCGTGTCGCTTTGTTTATTAATACCAATAGTTTGATCTTTTATATGTATCATTTCTGAAATTCTTCTTTTCATTAATGATTGTTCTGTATCTAAAATTCTTATGTTATCCCAATCCAATTCATGCATTTCATTCAATCGATGACGTGAAACCACCGACATCTCGGAAGTCGGTTTCTTTATATCCGACTTATGTTCTTTTATCCGAGTTTTTAATTTTCTCTTCGTTTGGCCAACATACGATGCTACGCAATTCAAACAACTAATTTTGTACATCACTCCACGATGGTCATCCTTAAGCAACGGATCTTTTCCAGATTTTATGAATCTATTCAATTTATTCATAGGTTTATAAGCTATATCGAACCCATGAGTATAAGCCAGTTTTTTAAATTTTTCCGAAACCTTGCTGAAGTATGGAACCAT
>JAANIC010001671.1:16123-28016 GCA_017607545.1 Acromyrmex charruanus
CCCGGGAGAGCCCCGGGTGGTGCGAAGGCACTAACTGCCCGATTCGGGCGCTGGGGGGGACACCACCCCCGCGCCCGCCACCCCGGTTGTTGTTGGGGGACGGGAGTTGGGGATCCCAGCCCCCGCCGGAATCCCCAGCCCCCCAAGGGGCGCCGATCTCAAGAGTCTAGCACCCCTCATATCGTGGGGCCGCGAGACGTGCTCTCGCGGCGCATCCCCCGCGCGCGGCGATGCAGAAACCCCGCCCCCGTCACGCAGTGCGACTAGGGGGCGGCGGCACNCTAGGAGGCAGCGGCACTACAACCCCGCGCGCAGGGGGGTTATCCATTGTCCGACGGCGGTGCGACCCTGGGGTCGGCAGCTCGCCGCCGCACAGGAAGGAAGACCTGGTTGTTCTTTCTAAAATTACTCTTATCCTGATACCTGATAAATAATTATATTAATAATTATCGGCAACAAAGGTAAGAATATTTCGATTACTCTGCGTCAGAACGACGCTCTAGAGAGGCACTGCAATTTTCATCGTCTCGAACTCGCGCGATAATCTGGTGCCGCCGACATCTGGAAAACCATTTGAGTAAGGGTTTCCAACATTTTAGGGCCGCGCATATGCAGGCCACCTGCACCTGGCTAATATTCCAAGTGACAGCTGCCTTCTCATTATAACAGCGTTCTCTACTTTGCATGTGAATGTTAAATAATAATAATAATAAAATAATAAATTATCTCAGGGAAGGATAGGGACCCTTATCAATTGGTTTACCTGACACGACTCAGTTGAAGTACACTGAGCCGTTGGTGGTCCCCAATTTGATAAGGAGTAACAATTATAATTCCTATCAATCGCCTAACACGACTTAGTTGAATTACACTGAGCCGCTGGCGGCCATCTGCATTCGAGTGGAATTAGAAATTGTCAGTACCAGTTAAGCGAATCCTCATGTGCCCTCCGCACTGAATCGTATCGCACCGGATCAGACCATCATCGACACTTCTTACCGAGTGTTATTAGAAGCCGCCGTATGTTGCATGACATTTTATTTCTACAATAACGCTCCTTTGTGTAGAGAGTGTTGCGAGAATAATAATACCTTGGATCGTCATTCTTCACGAGAATAATAATACCTTGGATCACAAATATATAACATTTCACTACATATAGGATTGTGCATATAGGATTCGATAACGATTAGTATTATTGCTATAACTGTAATAACGCGCTCCCTACGATTAGATTCCCGTTGGCATGCCCAGTGTGTGCCCAACGTTATCCGCGATTTCGAACAATACTTGATCCGTACGGGAGAAAACCCGCAAGTTAACGGCATACCGATAATTTTACCGACTAACGAGGTCCGTCGCCGAATTACTTGTAACAATCAATAAAGTACCTATGTGTCCACCAAGAGTTCCTCGAAATTTTAGCTTTATTTGTGAATTGCCGTACCAAACGTGTGGATATCGCATTGTGTTGTATAACCTTTTCCTATCGTCATAACATGAACGACGTGATAATTTGCAACGAATGCTACAGAAATAAATCTCCCTACGATCGCAGTTTCTACCACGGCGTATCCAAGCACTATACTTTAATCGGCATTTTTGAAAGGCTCGAGCAGTGCTGTATCTGCAAAACCACTATTCCACGAAGTCGACCCGTAAGTTCATGTAACAGACGCCATCCGCGATTTCGCGAATTACCTTCACCTCTCAGGAGATCGACCATACGACAGCTCCGAAGTCATAATTTTAACTATTAGCCAGGTTCGACGCGACTAGAGAATTCAGGAAGTTTTTGGATCCCCGTCGCGGCTTTCCCCATCTTAAAATTTCCGTTTTTTTTTTATTGTGATTGATTGCCGCGACGCGACAAATATTTATTGAATCGTATTACCGAATAATTATTATATATTATTAATTGATTCTTAATTACTGGAAAAGGCAAAAGAATTAAACCGTACTTAAAAAAAATCTCACATTTTATTTTTTTCAAATTGATACAATTCTTTTTGACGTTGCGACTACCAATTGTATATTTTAAATACATTCTGTACGCACAATTCTTAGCATGTTTTCCACATCGCATAGTATTAATAATATCTAGATTATTCAAAAATTCTATTAAGTGTACAAATAAGTTTCCGTTGTTTTTTATCAAAAATTAATTAATTAATTGATTTCAAACGATATGAAATTGCTTGTTGAGTCACTCCTAATGTAAGTGCAAGTTCTTTTTGCGTTTGGCACGAATCTTCATTCAATAATGCTTCCAATTCCGCGTCTTCGTACACTTTCGGCCTTCCGCTACGTTCTTTGTCTTCGACGTCAAATTCACCATTCTTAAATTTTTGAAACCATTCACGACAACTTGTCTCACTTAAGGCAGCCTCACCATATGCTTCTACAAGCAATCGATGAGCCTCAGCTGCAGATTTCTTCAAATTAAAGAAGTAAATCAAAAGTTCCCGCAAATGACGCTTATTCGGCTCAAAACTCGGCATTTTCGCACAAAAAAAATATATGATGCTGATACAAAATCGCTAGTATTTCAAGATTATGTTGTTGACAGATGTCCAACCTTACGATATAATGTTTTACATCAGACAATTTTAACCATAGCTTGCTAGTGGTGTCGTCTTTTGTCAAACAACGGAAACTTATTTGTACACCTAATATATCTTCATAATCAACATCCAAAGTTTCAATGGTCATGTCGTTACTACCGAATATATCAGCCAACCATTCACGTTTTTGACATCCTTTAACGTATATGAGAGCCTTATTGTCGTCATGCTCTTCCATACCGATTATAGCCATTATAATCAGTCGTATTGTACGGGATCATTCTGTCTTCCCATTGCAATTCATGGTGATAAGCACTCAACCAGGAAGCACAAAACTTTTCGGATCTTGTCAAGATATTCCATGGCATGGGGCATGTAAAAATGTAATGAGAAAGAATGGCTCCTTTTCTCAACACCGCTTCTTTCACAACAAATCTCCTTCCAACGACAAATCACTGCAGATCCGCAAACGTTGGTATGGCCATAGCGAACTTTTTGAGACTGTGCTCGATCAGGAAAAAATCTTGACTTTTATCCCTTATATCGAAAAGAGAGAGGAGAGTATTACTCTTTCGCGAAAACGATAATTTACTTAATCTTGCATACTATTATACATTGGACATTGGGCTGTATTCGATCACGCGGTCGTATATGATGAGGCAATAGGCGGTTGTATTCGCGAGTACATTCTCTTTAAATTCAAATTCTAATTGTCCACAGTGTCACTCTTGATGGACTCATTTTGTCGCGAGCAGTCAATGGTTACTAGAATGGAACTTCTCAAAAAGGAGTTTAAGTGAAATGACGGTTCATTTCTTTCACGAGGGAATTGTTAGTAAGACTTACGGAAACGTAAATACATATCATACAAAATAGCACTTCTGCGTTTGTCAAAGTTTAGATTTAGATCATCGTACGGATAAAATTCAGAATTTAGATAACATTTCACATTGATTAATTTATAGGTGTCGAAGTAAGTTTTACGTGCTGTTATGATATTTTTTTATCAGTCTATAAACCAAATATAACATCGTGGTTTTTCCAGCTGAGTCGCAGTATTGATGGCCAGGAATGCTTCGTTGTATTCAGCAATAGGAGGTACTCGTACAGTTCCCAAGAGCGAAACTCATACTTAAATATCGTCCACTTTCCAAGGCTCGTAGCATGAATAATTTATTAACTTGAATATATACTATTAGGTGTACAACTTTTCTTCCGCCGTTTTTTTCCGAAATTCGAAGCTTTATTGTAAAAAACTGGTTATACATTTATGATTCAAAGTATTGTCTATCGCTGGCCGCTACTTTCTCCCATCTTTCGGGCAGCGTACGTATCCCGCGTCGAAAAAACTGGTCATCTTTTGAGGCGATTCACGAATCGATCTAATTTTTTACTTCTTCATAAGACCTAAGGAAGTGCTGGTCAACCAGGCCGTGTGCCATTGATCGAAACAAGTGATAGTCAGAGGGAGCAACGTCTGGAGAATACGGCGGGTGGAGTAGGACTTCCCATTTCAATGTTTCCAAGTATGTCTTGACCACTTTCGCAACATGAGGTCGAGCATTGTCATGCTGCAAAATCACTTTATCGTGTCTCTCGTTGTATTGCGGCCGTTTGTCTTTCAATGCTTGACTCAAACGCATCAATTGCGTTCGATACTGATCGCCTGTGATTGTTTTAGTCGGTTTTAACAGCTCATAATACACTACGCCGAGCTGATCCCACCAAATACAGAGTATGACCTTGGAACCGTGAATATTCGATTTGGCCGTCGACGTGGAAGCATGGCCGGGAACTTCCCATGATTTTCTGCGCTTGGGGTTATCGTAATGAACCCATTTTTCGTCCCCAGTCACAATGCGATGCAGAAATCCCTTCCGTCTTTGCCTTTCAAGCAGCTGTTCACAAGCAAACAAACGCCGTTCAACATCTCTCGGCTTCAACTCGTACGGAACCCAATTTCCTTGCTTCTGAATTATTCCCATGACTTTGAGGCGTTTTGAAATGGTTTGTTGAGTCACTCCCAATGATCGTACCAATTCTTCTTGATTTTGACACGAGTCTTGATCAAGTAATGCCTCCAATTCTGCATCTTTGAAAACCTTCTGTCTTCCACCGCTATGCCGGTCTTCGACGTCAAAATCACCGTTCTGGAAGCGTTAAAACTACTCACGACACGTTCGTTCACTAATAGCGGCCTCACCATAAGTATTTGAGAGCATTCGATGAGTCTCAGCCACAGATTTCTTCATATTGAAGAAAATTAAAACTTTCCGCAAATGACGAGAATTTTGCTCGTAAACTGACATTTTCAATCGAGAATAACTTTATGATGCAGACACAAATCGACTAATGTTTCTATGGGGTTATGTTGACAGATGCCCAAGTTTATTGTATGACGTCTATGATCTATTTATTTCGACCACCACTTACCGCTAAAGCCATCTATAGGAAAACGGCGGAAGCAAAGTTGTACACCTAATATATACTTTGAATAATTCAAGTGTCGGCTTTGTCGCTGAATCTCACACTATGTAATTGTTACTATTGCGCGCTCGTATCAAAATCAATTCATGACGAGCGTTAATTACCACACGTTTGTAATCTTCGCAGAAGCCCAACAACATGCTGAGCAGCACACAAAAATTAAAATATCCATCATCTGTTATTAGACTTTTCGTGATATCACTAGAGTCAAGAAATCTCATTTCAAATTGCATTATGCAAGCTATATGCAATTTCATTAGAAAACGTTGCATAACCCTTCATGAGACTAATCATTTCAACGTTTCTGCTATGATTCGATCTCCACACCGTTGTGTTCATATTGAATTTCTTCAAACATGAACGCCACGCAATTACATCCAATCTTTGGTCGATTTTGTATTTTCTTCTTTTGAAGTCAATCTATCTTCGACGTAGAGAATGCTTTCACATGGTAACGTATATAAATCCTGCTGTTGTATGGATATCCTTATCTCGTCGCTATGTTGCGGTTGTGTTGATGTACGGATTGTACGTGTGAAACTCGAACTTGACGATGCGATCATCAAAGATCGATTCGCCTCCAATAATCAAGATATCAGCCATCTCAGATATTTCGTACGACATAGTCTAATGATTGTAAAAATGTAACGTTCAACGCAGTGAGTTTTTTTTTCTACTGAACGATTGAATGTTTTCGATCGCTGTCGTCTCTCTGGCCAAAAATATGTCACTAGTCTGTTTCGCCTGCTCGTTCAGAACAAGCAGCTCATGTTATCGTTGTCGTATCACTTTATCGATGTTGCCTCTGCAATTTAACGGTGATCTCCTCTCCGCGAAATTCGAGCAATTGATCGTTTTGATCTACAATGCGAAGCGTCAGTTCCGTAATGCTCCGTACGATGATCAGAAGATAAATGATTTGCGTAGGTCTTTCCGATATCTTATATCCTGGTGGCACGCTCGGCGAAAACTCGTGTATCGCGTGCACACACTTGTCGTTGCTGTATGCACCCGCGGTCATGTTGCATTCAATGCGAATGATGTTTACGTTGATGATATTTATCGATTCATCCGATTCATGCCACTGTTGTGGTTCCAACACTCGATTCGATAAAAATCCTAACAGTGATCTAATGTTGTGAGGTTTGATGAAATTTACTCGATAAGCGCATTTGATCTCGCTCTTCATTGTATTGTTATTAGCGCGAATAGTCAATGGATACTCTTCATTCTCTTTGGGAGGCGTTTTCTCTCTCGCAATATTGTTGGGACGAGATTGTAAAATTGCATTTTAGGTATTCGTTTATGTCACATATTTCGTACGATCCTTTCTGAATGATAATTATTTTGTTGTTTTCGTCAAAGTAAAATTTATTATTCAATAAATTTACATTAGATATCGTATGGTAAGTTTCAAAGACCGTCAGACCGAGCTCGTAATCGCCATCGCTCAAATCTATGACCGGAAAGCAGGCCGCGAGGATGCTACTCTTACCGGAAAGCGTAAATGTCAGTGACATGTTTAAATGAATACTGAGTTGAAAAAGTGCAATGTCAATTCTTAAATTGATCGTCAACCGTCTGTAAAAACTGCAGACACAGTTGTCCACAGTTACTTTGATCGTAACGTTGATAAGGCATGCGAATATACTCGATTTGCGTTATGTCCAAATATCACACCAATTCCTTCAATGGTTGAAGATTGCCGAAACTATTGGGTATGGGAATAAGTTTCCGCCCATTGTAGAAAGATGTCGTTAGTAGCATTGCTCGTGTGTTTGATAGAACGGCAAGACATGTTTTTGAAAGGTGTGTCCAAACTTTTGAGCCCAATAGATGGCATTCGTTCGAAGCGTAACAAAGAGTAACTTTTTTTGCGTTGAAGATGTCGGAATTTATTCCAAAAAAGCAACATTTGCGGGAAGTTTTACTCCATTATTTTATTTTAAAGAAAAGTGCTGCGGAAACGCATCGTTTGCTCGTAGATATTTACGGTGAGCATGCTCCATCGAAAACTAGTTGTAAAGAATGGTTTCGGCGATTCAACAGTGGTGATTTTGACGTGCGTGACAAAGAACGCGAAGGTGCACCGAAAAAATTTGAAGATGCAGAATTGCAAGCATTACTCGAAGAAGATTCGTGTTTATCGCTCGATAGGTTGGCAAAAGAGTTAAATGTTGATAGATCCACTGTTGGAAAACGTCTACACGCAATGGGAATGGTGCAAAAAGAAGGAAATTGGGTGTCATACAAATTGAAAGAGAGAGACATGGAAAGACGTTTGGTCATCTGCGAGATGCTTCGTCAATGACAACAAAGGAAGGGTTTTCTACATCGTATCGTAACTGGCGATGAAAAATGGATCTACTACGATAACCCTAAACGCGCTTGAAGGCATGAGTGATGCCAGGTGAACCAGGTCCATCAACGCCAAAACGAAATATCCATGCTTCGAAGATTATGTTGTGCAGCTAGTGAGATCAAAGAGGTATTATATATTATGAGCTGCTCAAACCGTCCGAAACCATCACTGGCGATCGTTATCGGCTACAACTGATACGTTTAAACCAAGCTTTGAAAGAGCTGATTCTGTTACATGACAACGCTAGGCCACACGTTGCAAAACCGGTCAAGAAATACTTGGAAAGAGTAAAGTGGGAAATTCTGCCCCACCCGCCGTATTCACCGGACATTGCCCCTTCAGATTTCTATTTGTTCCGATCCATGCAGTCGGCCCTGGAGAACGATTCAATTCTTATGAAGGTATCAAAAAATGGCTTGATGAATGGATCGCTTCAAAAGAACCAAATTTTTTCATTCGAGGAATCCGTTTATTACCGGAAAGGTGGGAGAAAGTTGTCGCTTCCGAAGGAGCATACTTTGAATAAACTCACTTATATAGATTTGTTTAAATAAACACATCTTTTTCATTTAAAAAGGGCGGAAACTTATTCCCATACCCAATATCAAAGTATGCAGCACGATCTCCCCGCTTCGCGTACGTCGCCCAATGAATACCTGGTCCTTCGGCATTATCCAAATTTATGATACTGCTTTCGTTTCGGTATATATTCCCCCCGTTGATAAGGTAGTACGTATAAAAATACTTCTAAAATATGGAATGCGCAATAATAAGTTTTGCCAGTTGTTGCAATTCTGTGTTCGTAGTTGTACCCTTAGACATTTTTATCGTTTTTATGACTTTTTTTTTTATTTTTCTTAGTTTTCTCTGTTGAGATCCCTCGTCCACGCTTGTACGGAGCGAAGTAAACTCCATGAACTTCTATGACACGATTATGACGTTTTAGTTCTTAATTACTCTACGCTGCGCGGCTTTATTGTCATTTATTGCTTTTGCAACTCCTGCCGCACCGTCAACTAGCGAGCTGACGACTCCCAGCAGCGGTAGAATAGGTAAGAAACCGCCGCGTTTCGCTGCCGGAAGTATTCGCTTTTTCGTCGATTTTTACTTTGTTTTCAAATCCATATCAATTTTCGTCTTAGCTTTCATAGCCGCCCAAACAGCAGTGGCAGCAGCTCCGAGATTCGAATCTGTCGCAGTAATACGTTTCCGTTCCTTCTCGGCGAGTATCTTATCAACTACGTGTTGTTTCGCGAGAGCTTTGTTCCGTGAATAAGCTATGTCGTGTTCGCGACACGCCAAGTTCAACGGATTAATGCCTCGATCGCCTCTAATCAGTCGCTTTTCGAAATGCGTTCCTGGACCGCAAAATTGATATCCAGGGATATGTAATTCGAATGCAAGTGCGTTTATCGCGTAATTTAAAAAGCTGCAGCCTATTATTGTAGTTAACATTCGCAGTAATTTTTTATAAATGATGCTCGATCGATATGCGATCGATGACAAGGCAAATTATAATATTTCAAGCACTGACGATGTTGCCGAACTTCTGAATCAGCTTTTATATGCTCAGGTAATCTATCCCATAGTTGATCTATGTAATTTTTAAACTTTTGTAACTTTTATAACTTTTGTAACAAAATAATTTTTGATATATATATTCCAACTCTTTGACGGTTAAACTATCTACATCACAGTTGTCCAACACGATAAGAAACATTTTCAATACTAAGCAGTTTCGCTCTACGCGCTTCTATAAATAGGTCCGCTCTCGGTGCAATTTTTTCAGTTTATATCAGTATCATGGAGGGGGTGAAGATATGAGATTCGTGCTACAATCGCAAACAATCGAAGTAATTAATGTTGACAACAAAGTACAGACTGAAAAAGAAATGCGCAAGCATGGAAACATGTTACCGATTTCTATACGTGGTATTATCTGCTGTCCATCAAATTGCGGCAAGACAAACGTGCTGATAAGTTTACTGGAAAATTCACATGGCATACGCTTCGATAACATGTACGTATAAAAGAAGTCGTTGCAATAGCCAAAATATCGATACTTGGAGAATATATTAGCTCCGATTGAAGAAATTGGTTATTTTACATTCTCCAATAATAGCAATGTCGTTTTCCTGAACGAGGCTCTTTCAAATTCCATTTTTATCTTTGACGACGTGGCATGCGATAAGCAAGACGCGATCAGAGAGTACTTTGCGATGGGTCGACGCGAACGTCTACTGTTTTTATCTTTGTCAGACTTAAAAATATCAAAGCATCTTATACGTGATAATGCAAATCTGTTTATCCTGTTCAAATAGGATGGTACCTATGGTCTCAAACATGTATACAATGACCATGTAAATAACGACATGTCTTACGAGGATTTCTGCGAACTGTGTCGCTGCTGTTGGCAGCAAAAGTATGGATTTATAGTGATAGACAAAGACAACATGGATAGCAGCAAGAAGCTGAAAGATCGTGAGAGGATAGCGAATCAGATTGCGAAAACCAGTGATTCAATTTGTAAAAAATATCGTGCTTTGAAAACCGATAAAATAAACGAAGACATAGCGCTGGAGAGACACTTTCAGCCTATCGTCGAACCTCTGAAACAGATTATCGAAAACACCGTTGGCAAAGAATCTCAGCCGATTAAGAAAGAAGTAAATATTGAAGAATAAAATAAAATTATTAAGAAACGAAAACCTAAAGATAACGAAAATATCGAAGATGATGGTGATGATGGTTTCTGAATGGTTAAAGCATGGCTTCAATTATCACCTAAAAATCAATGAACAAAAGATTGTCATGTCGGATTCACTTAATTCTACATCGATCGCATCACGCAAATTATCGTATGAACATTTACATTCTCCCTTAGCCGAAGATGATTAAAACGCCCAACGAACCGCTTGAAAACGTTAGTTAAATAGTCTTTGCAAACGCAACAAGTTCGTGAAAAGGTGCATGATTAATTGAGACAAAAATACATAAATATGCTTCTCGGTGACATCAGAGAAAAGGAGATCGATCGCGTTTATGGCGTATATCTCAACGAGAACGGCACGATGCTCAGTGATAAACAGTTCGATTTACTCCATCTACGATCATGAAATCATATGAGTGATTTCGTGATCGTAGATGGAGTAAAGTACAAAAGTACATCTGGATTATGTGAATTAATTTTCAAAAGAATTCCCGACACTATTTACACAGAGAATGAACTAGTATATAAAAAAATACTGTTGGCAACGAATGCTCATAGGCGCAGTCATAAAGCAAATAATCCAATAGCAATGGGTACAAATATAAGAATATAATAGCACCCTTGGCGTCAGGTAAAATACAAGTTGGAACGGGCATACTATGCGCCAGGAAACTAAACAACAAGTAAAAAACTCGAAAAAGGAGTAATACCGCGTTCCATGACCTTAAATGAAAATAAAATCGCTTATGTTCATTAGGACGATACTAACGAACTTGTGGATCGTTTTCGATTGCTTGAGGCTTCGCGTCAGGCAGGTCACAATGCCCACGATAATTAATTCTTATCCGAGGAGCTTCGTGAAGCTGGCCTTATTATAAATTAAAATGGAGGATACGCAGATATTTTAGTCGACGTCGAAACATTGATCAACAACTTTTGCGTAACATTTTTTTGCATTGTATACCACGACAAAAAGATATCTGAGAAGAAAAGTTTTGAAAAGTGGCGACTGTTAGAAGAATTGCACGCTCCAGCGAGAAAAAATTTTCTACGCAGACGTGTCATAGTTTATAGATACATTGACCTGTGATAGGCAGATGTGATCGAAATGCGCCCTTACACGATTCAACAAATGTTACCACTACATTTTCATCGATTATCTTCATCCGTTATCAATATATTGAGTAAGCACGCATGGGCCATACAGCTCAAAACAAAAAATGGAAAAGAGATGGCTACAGCGACAGCAAAGACAATTCAAGATGATAGAAGATGCTAGAGATGATAGAAAAATGCAAACTGATATGGGAAAAGAATTTTACAACATAAACGTGCAAAAACTCTTGAAAGAACACAACATAAATCATTATTCAACATGTTCCGAAATGAAGGCGTCTATCGTCGAACGGTTCAATCGTACAGTGAAAAACGATATGTGGAAACAATTTACGCACAATGGAAATTACGCAAATGGATCAACTTGCTGCCGCGTCTTTTTTTTTTGATAACGGAGGGGAAATGCCTAACGCATACCCCGGGCCTCGGGGAAAGCCTGGGGTTATGTGGGGCTTGCACCCACTAAAACCCCTCCGGGTGTCCTGGACAGGCCATGGATGAGGGACTCCCAGGAACGCGTGCAGCATACTTCTGGGAGACCCTCTGACCGGTCGGCTGTGGCCGACAGTCTTTCCCGTCCGGGGTCGTCGGAGAGACGGCCCCGGGCGGTGCAAAGGCACTAACTGCCCGAATCGGGAGCTGGGGGGGACACCA
>JAANIC010001674.1:0-40797 GCA_017607545.1 Acromyrmex charruanus
AAGAAGAATTTCTGAAATGATATACATAAAAAGCCAAATAAGTAGTATCTATAAGCAAAATGACACTGAAGGTTTGCCCGATATTTATCTGCCTTTTCTAAAGAAAGATCTCTCTTCTAGAATAATCTAAACTTTTAATACATATAATAGTGGTAACATATATGATATGACAAATAATAATACACAATGTCACGACAAATTTCCATCTATGTAAAGGAAGTGCTTAAGATTCATCATTTTTTCTAAAATAGGTAACGATTCAATTTTCATACAATTCGATTAGAAGATATTAATGATAGGTTAATATTTAAAATTAGAATCTGGAAATTCTTGTTCTACATAATTCTCAATATGACAATTGGCGCTGCAACATTGTTATACGATGCACTTTCACAAGATGAAAGAACACGTTTATACATAGTTACATTACACGACGGAAGAATTTAATGTCAGATATATGTAATTCTGCATTTTAAGAATATTTGTGAATTTACTGAATTTACTGGCTAGATTGTGGCCGAAACGTCTAATGTTTATATGATGTATTAATGTAATGATAATTAAATATCACAAACAATATCTTGTGCTGTGGTTTTATACTCTTCTTTTCATAAGTTTTGGTTTATAAACGTTCGTTTTAATTATACATTGTAAAAATGTTCGACAATCGGGTTTGCATTTCTTTATGTAAGTATGTCTCTCAAATTCCTATTCTACGAAAGTATAATTGACAAATTACGTTATTTGAGATTAATTTTAAATAATGTACACTTATTTAATGTTTTGGCGTAATACTATAAATAATTATTTTATAAATATATTAGGTTCCCATTTAAGAGATAAGAAATTTTTAAGAAATAGATTAAGATAGTTAGACAAGATAATTTTAAACCTGCAAAACACAATGTGATCCATAGTGATTTCACCCCAAATGATTATGAGATAAGACCAGGTACATACAAACCGAGATTGAAAGAATGTGCAATTCGCTATAACAATAATGATAAAAACATTTCTGTAGAAATTTCAGAGAATTTATTGCCAGAAATGATAGAAAATAATTCAAATGAACATTTCACATTGAACTTTCACAAAAGGTACATTTGTCATTATATGTACATATTATATATTCAAATAAAATATTATAATTTTTTTAGAATAAATTTACGAGGAAATGCAGCATATCAATTGATCCAAATGAAGATATATTATTTTTAAATAAAAAATGCTTGAAGCGTAAAAAAATTGAAATAGAAGGAATAAAAACTCCGAGAGCTGATACTTATTCGCCAAGAGAGAAAAAAATGCAAAAAAAAAATAAAAGTTTTACAACAAAAAGTACGT
The DNA here is from genome assembly GCA_017607545.1 of Acromyrmex charruanus. Lineage (NCBI taxonomy): Eukaryota > Metazoa > Arthropoda > Insecta > Hymenoptera > Formicidae > Acromyrmex > Acromyrmex charruanus. The sequence continues at coordinate 1,345 of JAANIC010001674.1, forward strand.
CAAGAAAGAAAAAAAAATATCTCATAGATTTGCTTAAGAAATTATCGTAAGGTTTAAATTTTTTCAATATATTACATTCACGCTGTCAAAATTACAAGAAGCTGACATCGTATTTATAGCAGTATGATGGCAAAAAACTGTTCATATTCCAAAAAATTCTTTTTTAATATTTTTGCTGCAGTTTGTTATGTTTTTTTATTGTATGTAACATCATGTCGGCAGTCTATATTATCACGGTGTCATTTCTTATTAAAAAATTAGAATAATTTATATTCTCGTATTTCTTTATATATAAGGACAAGAAATTAATTGAAAGCAATGCATTAGAATTAATTAATCATTAATTAATCATTTGGTGGAATGACTGTAGCTTTATTTGAGAGTGAATGGAAAAATCACAAACGTGCAAATACCGGAATCCGATATTCAAAAGAGCTGAAGAACTTTGCATTAACTCTCCATTATTTTTATTCTTCAAAGGCTTATAATTATTGCAGGTTTTTGTGATCATTCTATTACGATATTGTAAAGAAATAATCATATTTCATTAAAAGTTTAGTGGCAATTAAACCATTGGATAGAAAAATAGATTATCCGCAATGACAAGGCAGGATCAAAATGTTATATTAAATGTTAATTTTTTTACATTAAATTGATTCCATTATTAAAGCAGATAGCTTTTTATTTTTCACAGTGGTTCAGTTTATAACATACATTAATTAACGTCTCGTGCTTTTTTATATCATACAATATTACATAAAAATACATTTTTTAAATGAACATCCTATTTTTTTTTAAGTCTATATACATTTTATTATAATATAATTTTAATATACATTTATCCCATCCTAGTAATATTCGAAATTGGGCGATGTCGGTTAATGCGAAACTTGGTTTTTTAACTGAAGTTTTTAATGCTATAGCACAAAGTTTTTTGATTCATATAAAAATCGTAATTTGGTGCTGGACTCAATGGCTATTCATAAAGAATTGTTATGGGATTTTTCTTCTAGTATATTTGTTGGTACTTGCGATTACAGTAACGATTTAGCACTTGAAGATCCTGATGTACTCGCAACGGATTTGCTTGAATTTTTACTTGTTGAACTCAGCAGTAAATGGAAACGGCCAATAGTCTATATTTTAGTAAATAAATCAGCAAATGCAAATATTCAATCTGAATTAATCAAAACAGCATTAGTTAAATATAGTTCAATAGGAGTTAAAACTTGGAGCGTGATGCGATGGCACAGTGTGTGTGTGTGTTGTGAATTATTCAACATTAAATATATTAATTTAAATTAACATTACAGATTCATATAAACAATTACAATTGACAGGATTTCATTATCTGACATCGTGAAAGTTAGATGTTCATTACTTTTACAAATTTGCTTAAAATAATTTATATAATAAAAAAAAACAAATATATTGTACAACGATATGAACTACCATCTACCTGCGTTTTTTCTCTCTTTTTATTAATGGACTCTCAACATATTTACTGATATTACTGACAAGAATTTTTTTATGGCTACTTTGATTTTTGATAAAAATGACTCGCAGCGTACTACATGGAATGATGAATATGGGATTAAAAATTATAATAGTATTGTAATACCATGTACATATTTTTGGTTTAGAACGATGTTGAAATGTTACATTAAAAATGACTCGATCGGAGTCGAAACGTTTGTTGTCAATTGTAATTGTTTATATGAATGTTTAATGTTCATATAAATTAAAGTTCTTTGCTATATTACTGGCTCTTTGCTCTTCTTTTGTACCACATTGTTTTATACTTACAGAACCTTATTACTATTTATAATATAAATACATTAGGTACCAATCTTCATAAAAAATGTTTACGATGATATCAAACCTACTTTTAAACATCCTACTTCTGATTGCAAAATATATTTCTGACGCATATCACAATGTTAAACTTGCACGAAATGCAATATCTGCAAGGTACTTTGTAGTCCTACAGGGTACGCTTTGAATATATTGAAAAATTAAATGTTGGGTATGGGAAAAAGTTCGTGGCGGTTTTTTAGTAAAATTCAAGTGTTTTTCTTAGAGTATTAAAATCAAATTATTTAAATCAAATATGCTCCATTATTTTTAATAATATAAAAAGAAGAGCATAAAAAACCACAGCACAAGTTATAGTTTATGAATTAAATTATTATTACATTAATTAAAACATTAAACGTTTCTGGCCATCTTCAGTAATTCAATAATATTCTTAAAACGCAGAGTTACATCTAGTTGACATTAAATTCAACAGTCGGGTGTTGTAATTAAATAAACATGTTCTCTTCTATGTGAAGATGCTTCATACAATAATATTACAGCGCTAATTGTCATATTACGAAAAGTGTAGAACAAGAATTTCCAGATTCTAATTTAAATAAAATTGTATATCATTAATATCTACTAGTCGGAATATAAAGAAATAAAATCGTTACCTGTTTTACAGCAAAAAAACTAAACGATGAATCTCAAGTAGCTCTTTTGCACAATTAGAATTTTCGTGACATTATGTGTTGTTATTTGTGATATCATGTATTTTACCACTATTTATATATCTGAGTCAAAAGTTTAAAAAATTCTAGAATTGTTTATTAAAGAAAGAGAGATCCTTCTTAAGAAGAGGAAGATAAACATCAGGCAAACCTTCCGTGTCACTTTGTTTATTGATACCTCTTGTTTGTCTTTTTATATGTATCATTTCCGAAATTCTTCTTTTCATTAACGATTGTTCTGTATCTAAAATTCTTATATTATCCCAATCTAATTCATGCATCTCATTCAAANATGCATCTCATTCAAATGGTGACGTGAAACCACTGAAATTTCGGAAGAAGGTTTTTTTATGTCAGCCTTATGTTCTTTTATCCGAGTTTTTAATTTCCTTTTAGTTTGGCCAACATAGGACGATTCACAGTTTAAACAATTGATTTTATAAACTACTCCACATTGATCATCCTTAGGTAAAGAATTTTTTCGTGTCTTAATAAATGTATTCATTTTATTCATAGGTTTATACGCTATATTAAAACCGTAAACATGTGAAAGTTTTTTGAATTTTTCAGATACTTTGCCCAAATATGGTATCGTGAAAAATTTTTTTGAAGTAACGTTAGAATCACATTCATTATTAATTTGTCACGATACCATATTTGGGTAAAGTATCTGAAAAATTCAAAAAACTTTCACATGTTTACGGTTTTAATATAGCGTATAAACCTATGAATAAAATGAATACATTTATTAAGACNATGAAATTTAGGATGGGATAAAAACAGAATTCTATCAAATTGCCCAATAATTACTCCCCTTTTATGTGCTAACGGATGATTCGAAAAATAGTTTAAATATCTCCCAGAATTGGTAGGTTTTTTATAAATATGGAAGATGATATTTCCTTCTTGTCTCATTAATTTAACATCTAGGAAATTTATGCCGTTTTCATCGCCAAAGTCAACAGTAAATTTAAGCCTTTCATGATATGAGTTAAACAATTCTAGAACTTCTTCAACCATTTCTTTATGTACAGCTAACACAATGTCATCCACATAACGAAAATAAAAAGATGAAATAATATTAATTAATAATTTCTTGTTCTAAATCTTGTAAAACTATGTTTGCCAGTATAGGGGACAAAGGAGAACCCATTGGCATGCCAAAAATTTGTTTAAATATTTTTTTATCAAAACTAANTTGCTGTAAAACAGGTAACGATTTTATTTCTTTATATTCCGACTAGAAGATATTAATAATGTACAATTTTATTTAAATTAGAATCTGGAAATTCTTGTTCTACACTTTTCGTGATATGACAATTAGCGCTGTAACATTATTGTATGAAGCATCTTCACATAGAAGAGAACATGTTTATTTAATTACAACACCCGACTGTTGAATTTAATGTAACTAGATGTGACTCTGCGTTTTAAGAATATTATTGAATTATTGAAGATGGCCAGATTGTGGCCGAAACGTTTAATGTTTTAATTAATGTAATAATAATTTAATTCACAAACTATAACTTGTGCTGTGGTTTTTTATGCTCTTCTTTTTATATGTTTTAAAATTATAACCACGTTATTTTTCAAGATATATTTTCAATAATATTTTGCCATTTTTGGAGCAGAGCCATAATCCCATCGCGATAGAACTTCTGTGGTTTCTGATCGAAAAACTGCTTCAAGTGATTTTCACAGGCCTCTTTTGAAGCCAGCTTTACACCATTAAGAGAGTTCTGCAGAAGACACCCCTCCTATTGATTAATTCTGGCCACTTTCTCTCAATTGCTTGTTGTAATCTCTCCAGTTGTTCACAGTAGAGTTCGGAATTAATTGTTTGATCGGGCGATAACAGCATAGTGAACGATTCCCTTCCAATCCCACACACATCACCTTCTTCGTCATCAATCCAGGTTTTGCGATTGATTGTGCCTTCTCTCCTTCCTTTATCCACGACCTTTTGCGAGTTCAATTATCGTATATGATCCATTTTTTATCACCAGTTATCGTTCTCTTCAGAAATGGCTCAATTTCATTTCGTTTCAGTAGCGTATCGCAAATGTTAATTCGGTCCCTCATGTTCTTAACACTCAACTTATGAGGAATCCAAACATCCAGCTTTGTGTAAATGATTTAAAACTGTTTTGTGGTCGATGCCTAGTTCCCTGGCAATCTCCACAGTGCTCACATGCTTATCACGCTCGACTTTTTCCATGATTTCATCGGACTTTTCAGTGATTGGTCAATCGGAGTGAGGTTCATCTTTCACATCGAAATTTCCAGTAAGAAAACGAGCGAATCATTTCCGTGCTGCTGATTTTAGAGTACCTTCACCGTAAATAGCACAAATTTTTTCACAAGCCTGTGCAGTTCTTGTCTTTATCGTAATAATACTACAAAATGTAGCGAATTTTTTCCTTATTTATTTCCATTTTCAAAATAAAACTTTTAATCCACTTCACATTTCAATCTTTTTCGGCTCAAAACAAAGGTTGAAATGTCACTTTTTAAACACACGTCTAGTGTTGTCGATGCGATTAATAGTTACCGAGTGCTGAGCATTTAATGTCATCTAGTGGGAAAAACGCCACGAACTTTTTCCCATACCCAATATTTTACAACAAAATCTGTCAAAATTGCGAATAAAATAGAATCAGTTCACATTAAATGGAAATAGACAATGGAAGTTAAACTCGCTGCTCAGACACTTAGTTCATCCGTTGCAGATGCATTAGAATTTTTACAATCTTCAAATATCGAAGAGTTTTCCGATTGTACAGAAACAATTAAATTTATAAGAATCATTGATCATTTATTTGACTTTACAAATTCTAGAAATCCGTTTGGAAAAGGATTTAAAAAACCATTATATCTAGATAAAATATATTCCATATCTATTAGGTGTACAACTTTGCTTCCGCCGTTTTTTCCGAAATTCGAGGCTTTATTGTAAAAAACTGGTTATACATTTATGATTCAAAGTATTGTCCATCGCTGACCACTACTTTCTCCCATCTTTCGGGCAGCGTACGAATCCCGCGTCGAAAAAACTGGTCATCTTTTGAGGCGATCCACGAATCGATCCAATTTTTTACTTCTTCATAAGACCGGAAGTGCTGGTCAGTCAGGCCGTGTGCCATTGAAACAAGTGATAGGGAGCAACGTCTGGAGAACGGCGAGTGAGGTAGGACTTCTCATTTCAACATTTCCAAGTATGTCTTGACTACTCTCGCAACATGGGGTCGAGCATTGTCATGCTGCAAAATCACTTTATCGTGTCTCTCGTTGTATTGCAGCCGTTTGTCTTTCAATGCTCGGCTCAAACGCATCAATTGCGTTCGATACTGATCGCCTGTGATTGTTTCAGTCAGTTTTAACAGCTCATAATACATTACGCCGAGCTAGTCTCACCAAATACAGAACATGACCTTGGATCCGTGAATATTCGGTTTGGCCGTCGACGTGGAAGCATGGCCGGGAACTCCCCATGATTTTCTGCGCTTAGGGTTATCGTAATGAACCCATTTTTCGTCCCCAGTCACAATGCGATGCAGAAATCCCTTCCGTCTTTACCTTTCAAGCAGCTGTTCACAAGCAAACAAACGCCGTTCAACATCTCTCGGCTTCAACTCGTACGGCACCCAATTTCCTTGCTTCTGAATCATTCCCATGACTTTGAGGCGTTTTGAAATGGCTTGTTGAGTCACTCCCAATGATCGTGCCAATTCTTTTTGATTTTGACACGAGTCTTGATCAAGTAATGCCTCCAATTCTGCATCTTTGAAAACCTTCTCTCTTCCACTGCTATGCCGGTCTTCGACGTTAAAATTACCGTTCTTGAAGCGTTGAAACCACTCATGACACGTTCTTTCACTAATAGCGGCCTCACCATAAGTATTTGAGAGCATTCGATGAGCCTCAGCTGCAGATTTCTTCATATTGAAGCAGAAAATTAAAACCTCCCGCAAATGACGAGAATTTGGCTAGTAAACTGACATTTTCAATCGAGAATAACTTTATGATGCAGACACAAATCGACTAATGTTTCTATGGGGTTATGTTGACAGATGCCCAAGTTTATTGTATGACGTCTATGATCTATTTATTTCGACCATCACTTACCGCTAAAGCCATCTATAGGAAAGCGGAGGAAGTAAAGTTGTACACCTAATATATAGGATGATTCAAAATGAATATATTATCCTTGAAATGTCATATTCCTGACTTAATCTAAGACGATTTTTTCTTTGTCAAAATTTTGTCAAAAGCGTAGTTTTTAAATTATAATAAGAAATAATTAGCGAATGATAGGGCGCGTAGAGAACATAAGAAATAAGTAGCGAATGATAGGGCGGTTGCGCACATTCTCTTCTTCTATAGTCTTACCGAATACCGCGTTGTTCATTAGTTCATACAAATTTTTTTCGAAATCGTTTTTCGCGAGCGTTCTAAATTATGTATTGAGTTCAATGTAATCGCAGAGTCATGGAGATTGAACGAATTGTAGCACTCGATGGATCTTTATTATGCGAAGACCGTGACGAGTACATTGCTGCAGGTTGCGGTAATGGATGACGTAACGCTGATTATCGTATAATGTCGCTAGAAGTTCATCTTCGCATTTGCCAGGCGGTTTATCGCGCGTTGGACAGAAAGGTAGGTCAGTGTGTCGGTCGTGTAGATGCTGCGAATATTCGAGATCGACCTCGGGAATATAACCGGTAGGTGAATCCGGAGCGATCGCGCTCACGTCAAAATTCGCAGCGTCTTCGACCCACCGAAATTCGGTGTATAGTAAAGGTTGACACATCGCTCATCCGTACAGATTATTCACAGCGTAGTACGACGACGGTTTCGATGGATCGAACGAACACATGTACTTGTTGTTAGCCTGCGCGTATCTGCCGGAGCATTGACTGAGGCCGCCACGTATACCGCGTTCGATGAACATGATCATATCAATGTCGGTGAGCAAATCTTAAGCGTGTATATTTCAGCATGGCGTGAAACCACGCCCCTGGCAATGTATAATAATGCGCGGGATCGAGACAGTAACTCGCGATGCAGCTATTGCGGAAATTTAAAATAATTCGCGCGGTGGTAAGCGCATGTCCTGCAATTTTTCGACGCAATCATTGTACTCGTACGGAAAGACCTTTTCGTGTGAGTAATTCAAATTCTTCTGATAATGTTGGAAATTCGGAACGTACAATTTTTAATTTATCTTTGTCGAGATACGACGCCAATTATCAAGGCTTGCATTTAAAAATTTGAAAGAATCAATGAATCTTAATTTTATGCAATTTTTCTGAAAATTCTTTTCATTTTTGTCTTTGGTGCTATCGACATGTATAGTGAATGAAATATATTTTTCTTTAGTTATCGATAGTATATCTACATGATACGTCTTCATCGTACGCGGTAGTAATTTCCTTAATTATAAAATGCGCGTCGAAGTCTGATAAATTGTAAAATACGACTGGAATATATTGGGAGTAAAAATTAGTTCGGTCCGTTTTCCAAAAGATGGCTCCGGCTGTTGTGAATGGTTCATAGTGACAGCTGATTTTGGCGTTTTCAGAGAAGTTAGACATCTGCTAATAATATTATTCAATTTATATCGCTTTGAGTTTCATACAAAAACCTTGATTTTTACTGTGTTTGAAATGTCGAATTTTGTGTTAACCAAGCAGCATTTGCGGAAGGTTCTAATTTTCTGCTTTAATTGGAAGAAAAGTGCAGCCATCAAATGCTTGTCAAAATTTATGGTGACACTGCTCCAACTGATAAATCATGTAGGGAATGGTTCCGACGTTTCAAGGATGGAGATTTCAACGTTGAAGACAAGCCTCGCTCTGGACAGCCAAAAAAATTCGAAGATAAAGAATTAGAGGCATTACTCGAAGAAGATCAGAGTCAAACGCAAGAGGAGCTTGCAGAATCATTGGGAGTAACTCAACAAGCCGTTTCTGCACGATTGAGAGCCATGGGTATAATTCAAAACAAGGAAATTAGGTGTCTTATGAACTGAAACCAAGAAACGTTGAAAGGCGATTTTTCACTTGCGAATAGCTGATTCAAAGACAACAAAGAAAAGATTTTTTGCATCGGATTGTGACTGGAGATGAGAAGTGGATATTCTACGACAACCCCAAGAAGAAAAAATACTACGCTAAGCCCGGTCAATCGTTGCCATCGACCTCAACATCAACACCAAAGCCGAACATTCATGGTTCGAAGATCATGCTCTGTATCTGGTGGAACTAAAAGGGTGTTGTTTACTATGAGCTGCTGAAACCTGGTGATTCCATTACGGGCGATCGGTATCGGCTACAATTGATTCGTTTGAGCCGTTCATTGCGAGAAAAACGGCCGGAATACGAGCAAAGACATGATAAAGTTATTCTCCCTCATGACAATGCTCGGCCTCATGTCGCAAAAGTCTTAAAAAAATATTTGGAAACGCTCAAATAGGATGTTTTACCGCACCCGCCGGACATTGCTCTTCTGATTACTGGTTGTTCTGAAGGATGCAGCACGATTTGGCAAGTCACCGGTTCACTTCTCCAAAATTGGATCGCCTCCAAAGACGAGTCATTTTTTCGAGATGGAATTCGAAAATTGCCTGAGAGATGGGGAAAAAATAGTAGCCAGCGATGGAAAATACTTTAATTAATCTGTTCATTCATTTTGTTTTGAAATAAATGCATTTTTATACACAAAAAAACGGACCGAACTAATTTGTACTCCCAATAAAACGAATTTTTATAATTTAAATTACAATTCGAATGCGCTGGACCACGATATCTACCGGTGAGATGACAATGATCGCGGACCCGCATGTCGTCCGGCGCGAACGATTTCTCGCAGATGTGACAACGCGTCGCGCTACGGTATGCCTTCCAGTGCTGTTTAGATAACGTTTCCATGGGCACTTTGGTGAATACGATATTTTTCACGCGATGCGCCAAATCGTTGAGTTATCGCGCGAACCACGCTATACAGTCTTCATCGCGACGGAAGTGATACGACGAGAACGTCATCGTACGCATATCGCACGTAGTAGCTTATGCTAAACGCATCATGCTGTTTATACGCGTACGACGACGCATCTTCCTTGTCGGATTTCGTCTTGCGTAAAACGCATTCCAGATCGGCGTAGACGATGAACGGTACTCGTTCTCGATTGTTATAGTTGTCGAATTCGAGCCACCTGTCGTCCTTCGGCAGTCGGATGGCGCAGTCGTTGATCTTCTGGCAGTCCACTTCGTGCAATTGCAATTTTTCGCACGAACTGAAGTAATGAAGGCACCTGAAAATAATAACGAAATTTTTTCTATTTCTTTTTACTGTTTTTATTGACTTTTTTTATTATACTTACCGATCACAAAAATATTTCCTGCTCTCGTTCCTAGTAATTTGTGATCTTACAAGGCGGGATAGATTTTTTATCCATGCAAAGTGTCTAATGTTGTCGTTGCGTGAATATTGTAGGTACAGGAGATTGACATGCTTCTCCTTCTTGTCATTGGTAAGCCGCAGAGGAAAGACCTGTCTATTTTCGATGCTGTAGACGTTGATCGACACCGCGTTCAATCGTTCGAATTTCGGAATGTCTTTTAATGTCATTGAAAATTCGATACTCGCGAGATTTAATACTGTGGTGTAATGCAGGTATGATGATTCCCGATTTACATATCTTTCTGCGAGGTAGAGAGCGGCGACCACCGACCACGCGAAACATGTCCGTCGAATAAACACTGATCACCGCTCGTTTCGTCGCTATTTCTCGTGGCACTTCGATGTGACATCCTTCATGCATTGGATTATGCTTATTCACATTCACTACCAAATTGAGGATTCGCGACAATGCCCACCCGCTGTCGCGTTCCTGGAATTCTTCGAGCGATGCTAGGATAGGCTCGACGACGTGTCGGTCGTACCATATCGCGCATATCGGTGCAACGATATACACAGTGCGACAAATATGTTCCCGGACACGAACCAGATCTCAGCAACCAGTGGCGACATCTGTGCGTTCAAACATGCATTTTAAAGGTTGAACATTTTGCTATCATCTGTCAAAGTTTCATTTATTTTGGTTGACATATAACGAAGATGACAGTTCATGTTAAACAAGATTTTGGTCGAGATAGAAATTTTAATATGGAACAAAGAACAGTGATTAAATTTAACGCAAAACTTGGTAAAAGTGCATCAGAAACATTCCGATCGATGCAACAATACGGCAGTCAATGTCTAGGTCGTACAGCTGTTTTTGAGTGGCATAAGCGTTTTTTGAAAGGCAGAGAGATGACAAAAAATCAGGACGGCCAATTTTGATTCGAACATCCGAAATGATCGAAAAAGTACGTGATTTTGTTGCAAACGCAATGCATCACTAAAAATGATGGAGGAGGCTTTAAATATCAGTAGAGAAACGATTCGAACCATATTACATGAAGATTTGGGTAAAACGAAGGTTTGTGCGAAGTTTGTTCCACATACATTAAGAAGCGATCAAAAATCAGCGAGAATCAATTATTCCAGAGACATCGTTGCAGACGCAGAAAATAATCCAAACTTCCTAAAATCAATTGTTACGGGTGATGAAACATGGTGCTTTCAATATGATCCAGAAACTAAGCGTCAAAGTGCGGAATGGAAGTCAAAAAATTCACCACAAGCAAAAAAAGTACGAAAAGTTCCATCAAAAATCAAGACAATGCTCATCACATTCTTTGATAGCAAAGGTATTATCCACAAAGAGTTTGTTCCAACTGGCCAAACAATTACTGGTGCATATTATCTCGAAGTTTTAAAGCGATTGATGGGCAGAATTCATCGTATTCGCCCCGAATATCGTGATCCAGAAGATTGGTCTTTGTTGCATGATAATGCACCGAGTCACACTTCATTGATTGTCCGTCAATGTTTGGCTCGAAATCGTGTCTCTGTGTTAAACCATCCACCGTATTCACCTGATTTGGCCCCCTGCGACTTCTCATTATTCCCAAAATTGAAATTGAAATTGAAAGGACGCTTTTTTGATGACATTCCGACCATCCAATCAGCTTCTACACAGGCACTAGAGGCAATTCCGCAAACTGAGCTAGAACATGCATTTGAATCACTATTGAATCGCTGTAACAAGTGTATTGAAGCCAGAGGAGAATATTTTGAATAATAAAACCAAAAAATATGCACATTTGTTGTTTCAATTATGATTTTCAGACCCTGTCCTGGAACATATTTGTCGCACTGTGTATCTCGCTGTTCTTTGTAATTATGCTCTTATTAGTACGTTTATTCTTCGTCGCAAATTTGCCATTGAACGCGGTGTTCACTTTTACACTGCCGTGTCTTTCTACAGCGTCTCGCACTCGCTCGAGCACTACATCGCCAGCGTCTTCTAAAGACCGCCGCGGCTCGATGTTATTAGAGTTTATCACTGCACCTGTCAATATACGACTCTCAAACACGGCGTCGATCTCTCGCCAGACAAGAGATCGTTTGTTGCCGCGTATTCGCCACTCGCGTACTGCTACCAATGTGCACGAAACGTCACTCCAATTCCAACTTTGCACCCGCAAATCGCGCGATCCTCGCCACTGCGGATTATCTGTATCCAATGGTGAGGCGCGGACGCTTGGCATGACAAAGCTCTTCGAGCTGCTCGATGCATTCGTCGCATCGTTGCAGCCATGAGAAACACTCCACCAGAGTAGTGACCTGGCCGCACTGTTCTAGCAGTTCGCGTTCCACTCGCTCGTGGTTTTTCATGTTTTTTTTTTAATGTGTGCAAAGTGGACACATGCTGCACGAGAATATAATGTACAAAGGTAGTCTGCAATTCGTGCACGATCTGCCGTCTAGCCTACTGAAAGAATCTATCTCATGCACCCTGACATGATATATTCCTCCATCGTTAATGTCAGCTATACGAATCATGCATGATGTGCATACGGTTAAAGAATCACCCGTTGTATAATAATTGTGGATCACACATTGTGTTTAGTATGAGCATTCAATGTACGAATTTCTGGAGACGACACGAATTTTTCTACGTGATACATTTCATACTCGCTCATATCACTAGCACATCTACTATCGTCGGATAGTATTTCTTCGTCGGACAACTCTTAGTCCATTATATTCTCCAAGTTTACTTCCACTTCATCAAACACTTCGTCTCTAATATTCGCGAACTGTTCCTCATTCACATTTCTAATATATTCTGCTACGTCGACTCTGTCCTCAATGTTACCGATATTCTCGAACTCTACATCGTCCATTATGTCCTCAAATTCTATTTCCAATGCTTCAAATAACTTGTCTGCATTTACACCATCTATGTCTTCAACGTCTGCATGATATCAGCCATACTTTTCGCATTACATTTATTGCGATTCGGTAATTTTTAAAAACGTCAACTGAGATGTCGCGCGCTTATGACCCATTATATATTTGCGACTTCTTTGTCCCTTTGTCTACCCTCCCTATTGGGTTGCAGCATCGGCGACGTGTCACCGATCTCTTCCTAAAAAAAAAAATATCGTTATCAGTCTTTCTCTCTTAACACATCGCGACGTGTCACCCGATCTCACGGTTCTTCCTAGATAAATATCATTATCGACGTTTCTGACCTTGAAAGAAAGAACTATGACAATGCAGTATGATTTCATCATCTATCCCTCATTGAAGGCGCTTTTGTAGCAGCCCATACATCGATGATGTGCCACCAATCTCCTAGAAAAAAGTCCACGTTATAGTACTACATATTTTGGGGTGGGTGTGGGGTGGCGGCGGTGACCCCGCAATGCATTTTTGTGATAGACACGGGGTCCGCGGCGACAGCTCGAAACGCACTTTAGGGTGGATGCAGGGTCCGCGGCGGTGGCGGTGGCGCTGGCGCCTGTGGCGAGGTGTGGGGTGGCGGCGGTGGCGGCAGCGTCTGCGGCGATAGGGTGTTGGGTGGTGGTGGTGCTGGCGGTCCCAATAATACGTGACATCACAACATAGCGATATGTATCATCACATCAGTAAACACCGATAGCGCCGGGACTTCCCGCGCCTCCTCCTCCCTTCCCCGCGCCTACCTCTCGCGCCCCGCGCCCCCCTCAGAGGACCTGGGTTAGAACCGCCACTATTATACTACTTAAAGCATATGTTATTTTACGTTAATATTTCCGCTATCCTAATCAATAAACATTTAAGTAAGTGTGTGTGCGTGTGCGTGTGCGTGTATACAGGGTGATTCAAAATGAATATATTATCCTTGAAATGTCATATTCATGACTTAATTCTAAGACGATCTCCTTTGCTAAAATTTTGTCAAAAGCGTAGTTTTTAAATTATAATAAGAAATAATTAGCGAATGACAGGACGCGTAGAGAAGGTAGCCAAGAGCGGCATTTCTCACTGTCCGACGGAGACTGTACGGGGGACCTTCGTTACGATCAGACGATCGCTACACACGCACATGCGATCGCATTTTCTCTCTCTCTCTCTCTCTCTCTCTCTCTCACACACACACACACACACACACACACACACAAAATTACCTCGAAAAAGTTTGATGACTTCGACATGCTGCAGCTTGAGAAACAAGAAAAACTTCCATCGATCATTGATGGATCATGTACAGCTCCAAACTTTTGTCAGTTAAACTTCCATTCCTCTAACAAGTTTAGAAATCACTCGTTCCCATCGATGCACGCAAATCGAGTAACCATTAAAATACTTTGTTTCTTATAAAACGCATCACTTCGATATGTTTACGCTACAGCTATTCATTAACTTGAAGAAAACGAAGTATTTCAATGATTACTCAAAAAATTTGTTACTGTATCTCTATTAGTTAAGTGTCCGTTTTACTACCGATGGTCCATTTTAATTATTATTAATTAATCATTCGGTAACTGAAAATCACTCGAAGAAAGATAATCACACGCCGCGTTTATTCGATGACAATATGCACTCGATTTTAATAGAGAATCTGTTAGTTAATTACTATAAATCACTGCCGATTAATTATTCGTCGACTGAATATCACTCGAAGAAAGAAGCACACGATTGTTTACTAATACACGACGCGTTCACTCAACGATAGCAAGCAGTCGATCGATTTTATTGGTTATGTTTGTACTAGCGCTGTCAAAACACGGACGTCTCAGTCATAATCGAATCGATATCGGTTCGATATCATTCGATGTCGAAAGCATCAAATCGACATCGAATCGATGTCAAAAAATCAATATCAGAATATTTCATGTTATGTTGTATAATTGATTTTTCTGACATTGATTTTTCTTCCAAACAGGGTAATGCTTCTTAAGTAATATTACATGAAATGTAATGCTGTACGATAGTGTTGCGCCCGCGGTGGATAATTATTAAATCTTTTACAAATCCTGCTGCAAGGCGGTACGCGGAATTGTATCCGAACCGTCAAAGACATCCATCGGCCGCTGTCATACTGCAAGCGGCTCAAAGATTGTACGAACCGGCAGTGTCCTATCAAATAATCACGACGTTGGTAGAAATCGTGTCGCAAGAAATTTACAAAATACAGAAGAAATTATTCGAGCTGTTGAGCGAAACCCTGAAATAAGTATTTGTTATTGCTCGGGAACACGGATCATCGGATATTCGACAAAAAAGTATTCGGTCTGATGAAGGATGAGAAGGTGTATTAATGACCAAATTTGTTGGACTTAAAGCGAAGATGTACGCGGTGAGAGTGGATGGCAAGAAGGATATTAAAAAAGCGAAAGGCATAAAGAATAACATCGTAGCGCGAACGATAACGTTCGATGATTACACGCGGTGTTTGAACGAAGAGATTGAAATGACTTGCCGTCAATCGTGTATACGATCTAAATTACACGAGGTGTACACGATATCGGAATCGAAAATCGCTCTGAGTCCATACGACGACAAACGATACGTCGTATCGGATTCGACGGAGACGTTACCGTGGGGACATTGACAGATACCTTTGTAATACAATATATATATTATATGTATTATATGTATTATATATTGCTATTATATATTACTACTGTAATTTACACTTTTTTTACATTTATACAAGTATTATTACTATTTTTTATGTATTACGATTATTGTACTTTCATATAATACATATCGCATGTTTTTAACATTTATATACGTATTATATACTAGTATTCTAACTTACTTTACTTACTTTATGTGTCTCATGTTTTTATCATTTATGCGTATTGTGTATTTCTATTCTTTTGATTCACACTTTATGTATATTTTTTTTTTACATATATATAAGTATTACTATTATGTATTACTACATATGTATGTATTCTGCTTCATACATAAATTGTTACAAATAATTATACATTTTGTATACTCTAAAACGAAGATGATGATGATGATAAATGGGGAGTAATAAAAAAAAACGTTTATATATTTATATTGATATATTTTTATATGCTTATATTGATATATTTTTATATGTAGAAAAAAAATACACGAAAATTTTATCAAATGACATTGTTTTTGTGTATCCATGAATTGTGCAATCCATCGAATCCCAGCCACTTGACGTACACCTTGTCTCCCTTCCTGCGCAGTACTTTCTCCGCGAGATATACGTCCAGATGAGTAGCGATGCACTCGTGCTCGTAAAACGCACCAGCGACGGATTTTCCGCGATAGTCTTCGAATAGATAGGTTACGGGATTGGTACGCTGCACCTTAACGATCGTAAATACCTCGGTCGTCCAATTTGGCGTGTAACCCTTCTCAAAAATCGTCTTGTACTTGCTCACGCGTATCGAATCGCCACTTTGAATTTTGCTGGACCAGCAATTTTTATCACGCTGTACACAGTATCCAAGAGTTTTTCGGCAATCGCGGGAGTTACGTTGGCGGATCGCATGCCGATAGTGCGATGCTTACGCGCGTTGTAATCTGATACGAGATGCGGCAGCTCGTCGATCCACTTGTAATTGCCATTGAGTGTAAACATCTTCCACATGTCGCTTTTGAGCGTACGATTGAACCGCTTGACTACCGACGCTTTCAACGTCAAATATGTGGATTAAATAGTGATTAATGTCGTGTTTTTTCAAGATTTTCTGCACATCGGTGTTGTAAAACTCCTTCCCCATATCCGTTTGTAAATTTTTAGGACATCTTCCACTTGCTCGAATTATCTCAATAATAGCATCAGCCGTCTCGCTTCCACCCTTGCTCTCGAGCGGTCCACGTGTACTTGCTCAACATATCGATGACGGTGAGTATCGTAGTAGTGGCCTCTGTTGAAGCTCGAATACGGACGCATCTCGACGATATCAGCCTGCCATAGATCGTCGTATCCTCGAATTATGACGCGTCTTCGTAGAAAATTTCTTCTCGCCGGATAGCGCAATTCCTCGACGAATCGAAGTCTCTCGGAGCTAATTTTTCTCTTTTCGCTGGATTTCTTTTTCATGATTCTATGCGTAATACAAAGGACAAAAGTATTTTTTTCTCACTGACGCCACTCGACTGACTTGTTTCGTCGCTACGCGATTTAATTTATAATAAGATCGGCTTCGCAAAGTTCCTCGATAATCGATAGCATCTCGTTGTCGTGAGCGTTGTTGCCCGCTCGGTGCGAAGCGTCGAGCAATCGTAGACGATCCACAGCTCGTTGGGATCGTCCCAGTGCACGTAATCGATCGCGTTGTCATTTCATGTCATTGCGTGAGATAAACCCTTTCCTTTCAGATTTCTTCTTCTGTTTCTTGGGTGTGATCGATATCAATGGGCGCGATTACGTATTTGTACTTGTATCCCCTGTTGCTCAATAATCGACCCTGCAAATGATGCTTGTGTTTGTGCGCATTCGTCGCTAGCAGCATGCTCTTGTACTTGTTCATATCGTCTTCCGTGTAAAGGAGATCGTCAGGAATTCTCTTAAAAATTAACTCGTAAAGACGGGTGAACCGGCATAATTATCGTACGCCGTCGATAATTATGTTGTCAGCATCATCCACGTTGAAACGTTTATTGCCAAACATCAATCCATTCTTGTGTAGGTAAACGCCGTATACATAATCTATACCATTCTTCTGTTTATCTCGCGCTCCCCTCAGGACAGCCTCGACGTACTTTTGACCCAGCGGAACCAAGCCGGCTTGCAACGCCTCTCGACCTTCCGACGTTTGCAACCGATTTTGAACCTTTGTTGCTAACGAGTCGTCCGTCATTTCGAAAACATTATCCAACGATTCTATCATCGGTACGATCATCGTACGCGGAATGGAGATTATCGACTGTACACGATCGTGCGATCGATCATCGGATTTATCCGGAGTCGCGGAACGCTCGAACGTCTCACTCTCTTTTTCTCCCTCTTCCTCCTCCTTCTTCTCCTTTTCTTCCTTCCTCTCACGCTTGGAGGCAGACGCTGCGCCATCGTTACACGACTGTCTCTTTATCGCGTGCACACCGGGGCTGTCAACGATCTGTCGCAGCTGTTTGATAATAGGTTTAAAATGTCTGTCCAATGCCATGTCTTCCTCGATTCTACCGATTTTCAGCGCGATGTTTCTTGCGGATCGACTCGCTCGTCTTCTCGATCTCTCTCACGATTTTTTCACGCTCGCGCACATCAGCCATGTTCGTCTCTGGTGGAGTATCAACAACGACTAGTCACGTTATAGTATCGCGAACTTGTTAAATCCCTTTCTGTATCTCCCGTCTTTAAGCGCACTATCCTTGTCTATTACTAAAAATATTTTTTTTGCCAACAGTCACAACGAGCAAAATTCGTCGTAGGACATGTCGGTGTTCACGTGATCATTGTAAACGTGCT
Source organism: Acromyrmex charruanus (assembly GCA_017607545.1). Taxonomy (NCBI): domain Eukaryota; kingdom Metazoa; phylum Arthropoda; class Insecta; order Hymenoptera; family Formicidae; genus Acromyrmex; species Acromyrmex charruanus. The sequence continues at coordinate 19,717 of JAANIC010001674.1, forward strand.
TCAAGTTGGTACAATCCTGTTTGAACAGTATCAGCAGATTCGCGTTGTCGCGTATCAGATGTTTAGGTATCCTCGCGTACGTCTGACAGAGATAGAAGCAGTCAACGTTCGCGTGGTGACCCATCGAAAAGTATTCTCCCACAGAATACTCCTGCTTGTCGCGTGCCACGTCAAAGATAAAAATAGAATTTGAACGCGCCTCGTTCGGAACGATGTCGCTGTTGTTGGAAAACGTAAAGTAGCCGATTTCATCGATAGACGTAAATAAAGTTTCAAGATATCGATACTTTGGCTATTACAGTAATTTCGAGTAGATGTACACGTTCTCGAAACGTACGCTGTTTAGAGCAAACTTATGAGAAGTTAGTTTTACCACAATTCGACGGGCCGCAAATGATCACGTGTATAGTACTCGGCAGCATTTCGCCGTGCTTGCGCTTCTCCGCACTGCCATCATTTGTGATTTTGCGTCACAGTTTGTGACACGTATCGTCAGCGGTTGCAGCACGAATTTCATGCTCACACTAAAGAGTACGCGCTCTCGAACGATTAATTAAAGGTGCGTGAATCCACGAATCGCGCAGTAACAAAATGTATCTCGCGCTGTGTCATCCTTCCGATATTTGAGATTTGAGCGCCGAGTTGCAATATATACCGAAGGTTATATTCTTACGCGTGTACGGTGAATACATCGAACATTTCTGAGACAAGCTTCCGGAACACATGAAGGCCGATTCGGAGGTTCGAACTTATCGTCGCTGCGACGAACACTACAATCAGCCATGGCAGCGGACGCATATCGACGCCCCACACCGAAGATAAAGGACTATAGCGAATGTCGCGCGGCGGTCTGCTAAATCGAGCATTAAAGGCGCTTCCTTTTGAGTTACATATTCCGGGCTACCAGTTTTGCGGTCCGGGCACTCGGCAAAGCGATTAATCAGAGGTGACGCGGGCATAAATCCACTGAACGCGGCGTGTCGAGAACACGATATTCTCGGAGCAACGATCTCACCGATAGACACACGGCGGACAAGGTACTCGCCGATAAAGCGCTAGGACGCGTCGTCGCGAGAGATTCGGCTCTGAGCGAGAGAGCCGCCGCTGCTGCCGTCTGGGCAGCGATGAAAGCCAAGACTAAGATCGGCATGGGCATGAAACCGAAGAAGACGACGAAGAAAAAGGCGACGAAAAAGCGGATACTTCCGACGGCGAAACTAGGCGAGGTGCGTTACCGTTTCTGCCAATGTTGGGCGCACTCGGGTCCTTGATCGGCGAAGCAGCCAGCGTGGCGAAAGCGATAAACGATAGCAAAGCCGCGTCAGCTCGAAGAACTGTAATGTCACGATCGCGTGATGGAACAGGGTCGCGGACTGTATCTCGCTCCGTACAAATATGGACGCGGACTATATCTCGTTCCATACAAACGTGGACAAGGCATAGCTGCAAAGAAAAAAAAACGATAAAATGCCGTCTGGCGCAACTACCAATGTACAATTGAACTCGTGAGACGTATGCGTGTATCATACTTTAGAGGCATTTTCATCCGTAACACATTATCAACGTGCGCCGAAACGAAAGCGGTATCGTAAATCTGGACAATACGACGGGGCCTGGTACTCACTGGGTAGCGTACGTGAAGAGGAACAATCGCGTCGTGTATTTTGACAATTTCAGTAATCTTCGACCGCCTAAGGAACTGGTGCGATATTTCGAGAATGGACTACGACGATAGAGTACAATCATACGTCCCAATCAGACGTATGATCAGAGTTTCTGCGGACAGATACGTCTGCGGTTTCTACAAACGGTACACGCGCGTGAATTTAAAAAATTCGACGAGGTGCTGTGAAATCTTAGTATTAGTCGAACGCTTTTTTCCATCATGTCGTTGACGCTGAGCGGAAAGAGCACCGTCCTCGCGGCGAAATACTTCTCCGCCATAGATTTGAGACGGAGATTACGAGCTCGGTTTGGCGATTTTTGAGATTTATCACACGAACGTGATCGAACAACAAATTTTATTTCATCACAGGCGACGCGGAAATTACAATTCCCGAAGGTTCGTACGAAGTGCGAGACATAAATGAATTTCTGAAAGGCGCGATTTTACGTCCGCACCGCAACGCACTTGAAACCGTTGATGTAGTGGGTGGTGACAATAACAATGACACTGATGATGATGATGATAATGGTTAGGATGGAGAATACCCGATTACGTTCCGCTCAAACTATAACACGATGAGATGTGAGATTAAATGTGCGTACAGAATAAACTTTGGCAAGTCCAACAGCATTGGATCGCTGCTGGGATTCTCGTCGAAGTGTATACTGCAGCCGCGAAGGTGGCACGAATCGAACGTATCGATCAACATAATGAATGTAAACGTTATCCACGTAGAGTGTAACGTGACCGCGGGTGCGTACAGCAAAAGCGCGCACACGATACATGAATTTTCGCCGAGCGTATCGCCAGGATATAAGATATCGGAGAAGCCAACGCAAATCATTTACCTACCGATCATCGCACGGAACATTACAGATCTAACGATACGCATCGTCGATCAGAACGGACGATTGCTCGATTTTCGAGGAGAAGAGATCACCGTTAGATTGCACGTACGACGGCGACAGTGATAAGGTAAGCGTGAGATGCTCGTGCTGAACGGAACGGAGCATACGCAGAGAGATAACGCATCCTTTACAAGGTGACGCCACAGCTCGACAACACTCGCTCATCCAGCTGCATCAGGAAATAGAAGAAACTCAGCGCGTCGAATGTTATATTTTTAAAGTCTTTGAGATTCGCGGTGCGCAACATTTGAGATGACTGATATCTTAAACATTAAAGACGAGCCGATCTTCGACGATCGCATCGTCAAGATTGAGACTCACACGTACAGCCCGTTCGCCAACACAACGTTTGAGTACAGCGACGAAATAAGAATACCCATACCACCTCTTATAAAATTACTTTATCCATCACAATCAATCTGTTCTTTTTAGAGTGACAGACAGCAATCCGTCCTTTTAAGGGCGACCAATACTTTCTTACATGGAATATCTCTCTTATGTAAAAAAGATCAAGAGATGGAGAGAACGTACAAGAAATATTATATAATAACTTATTTTATAAAAGATTTAATAATTATTCACCGCGGACGCAACACTATTGTACAGCATTACGTTTCATGTAATATTACTTAAGAAGCATTACTCTTTGGAAGAAAAATCAATATCAGAAAAATCAATGTCAATTATACAATATAACATGAAATATTCTGATATTGATTTTTTGATATTGATCGATTCGATGTCGATTTGATGTTTTCGACGTCGAACGATATCGAACCGATATCGATTCGATTCTGACTGAGACGTCCATGTTTTGACAGCGCTAGTACAAACATAACCAATAAAATCAACTGCTTGCTATCGTTGAGTGAACGCGTCGTGTATTAGTAAACAATCGTGTGCTTCTTTCTTCGAGTGGTATTCAGTCGACGAATAATTAATCGACAATAAATAATTAAAGATTCAGTATTAAAATTAGTTGACTTCTTTCTATCGTTGAGTGAACGCGTCGTGTGTTAGTAAACAATCGTGTGCTTCCTTCTTCGAGTGATATTCAGTCGACGAATAATTAATCGGCAGTGATTTATAATAATTAACTAACAGATTCTCTATTAAAATCGAGTGCATGCTATCGTCGAATAAACGCGGCGTGTGATTATCTTTCTTCGAGTGATTTTCGGTCACCGAATGATTAATTGTTAATAGTTAAAATGGACCATCGGTAGTAAAATGGACACTTAACTGATAGAGATACAGTAATAAATTTTTTGAGTAATCATTGAAATACTTCGTTTTCTTCAAGTTAATGAATAGCTGTACGCTGAGCGTAAACGTATCGAAGTGATGCGTTTTATAAGAAACAAAGTATTTTAATGGTTAATCGATCTGCGTGCATCAATGGGAACGAGTGATTTCTAAACTTGTTAGAGGAATGGAAGTTTAACTGACAAAAATTTGGAGCTGTACGTGATCCATCAATGATCGATGAAAGTTTTTCTTGTTTCTCAAGCTGCAGCATGTCGAAGTCATCAAACTTTTTCAAGGTAATTTTGTATGTATGTATGTATGTGTGTGTGTGTGTGTGTGTGTGTGTGTGTGTGTGTGTGTGTGTGTGTGTGTGCGCGCGCGCGTGCGTGTGTGTGTGTGTGTGTGTGTGTGCGTGTGTGTGTGTGTGTATGTGTGTATGAGAGAAAGAGAAAGAGAGAGAATGCGATCGCATATGCATGCGTGTGTAGCGATCGTTTGATCGTAATGAAGATCCCCCGTACAGTCTGTGTCGGACAGTGAGAAACGCCGCTCCTGGCTACCTTCTCTACGCGCCCTATCATTCGCTAATTATTTCTTATTATAATTTAAAAACTACGCTTTTGACAAAATTTTGGCAAAGGAATAATCGTCTTAGAATTAAGTCAGGAATATGACATTTCAAGGATAATATATTCATTTTGAATCACTCTGTATGTATGAACGTATATGTATGAACACATATGTATGTATGTATGTATGTATGTACGTATGTATGTATGTATGTATATATGTATTCAAAAACATCAACGCTTCTGTTAAACGTGTCGCGACATGTCCGATCTGACAGTACATATATGCAATGTATATAGGCAGTGTATTAGACTTTTTTCATTCAATCGTAAGTTACGAGCGTTAAAACATGGACCAAATAAAAGAATATATACGCCGAAAATCAATCGAGCGAAAGGGGTACTGTCCGTTGTCGCCAAGTCCGCCAAGTGCACCACCATCGAAGGAAAAAGTGAGATATTGGGAATGTCCTGGAGAAAAGACGTTAAAGTCGCCAACGTGCTCATCGCCAACGTCATCGATGTCATCGAAATATAAATCATAAAGTATAAACATCGATAAACTCGCGAACAAAAAAAAATATGTAGAAAGACACGATAAAACGTGTTGCGATAAAACATGTTCGCAATTCTTAGAAAAAGAGGGTTACTCCCTCTTCAATTCTAGAAGTTTTATATACATCGCATTTTTTTACGCGGGTGCAATTAGTCTTGCGATACTCGCTTGTACGAACGGTTGAAAAAAAAAATATATTTCGCTGAAGACAGCAACGCATCGTTCGAAACGAAGAAGGACTGCAGTAACATATAAGTTTTAACATTCTATACATAAAAGAAACGTTTTTAACATTATGTATGTACACAGCATGGAGCATCGCAAGGTGCATTTTATTGGGCAGACATTACAATCTGACGACTACAAATTTTTGGAAATTGGATTCAATGTTGGTCCACCGAGTTACGTAGAGATCGCCCTGGGAGATCATCGCGGACATGAACTGCTACTGTCTCTCGAAACGTGGAAGGGCCTCTACGAGCAGCGATGCAATATTTACAAGATGCTATGAAACGAATACATGGACAATTTTATAAGCGTTGGACCGCTAACTGTCAGCGTTTGCATGCTACGCTCGTACGTCTCAATTCTTTGTCCGTACGCATGATGATGACCGATACGACGCTACGACGTATGTTTGAGTTTGACGGATGTATCGATGTAACGTTCGAACGATTAACTCATCGATACAGTTGATGTCAAGTATACGCGATTCTCCAACATCGCGTCCAAAAACGCTTTACGCGATAGTGATATCTTTAACAAACATCAGCTCGTCAATTGCGAGCTATGGCTTTAGTTTTTTAATACATACAAAAAAGAAACGATGTAATAATATGTGAATAAAAAAATTTTTTTGTTCATATCATTATGTATATACTTTCTTTATTTCCCAACCGTCCATCCATCCATCCATTCATCCTATATCTCGACGCGCTATAGCTATAACTTTTCGTGACGGCACTTATGATCTAAAGTGTTTTATATACAACTGCCCTCCTATAAATCCTAGGCAGGCTCGCTTCTCAACGGCGAAGATCGATTCTCAACGTCAGTCTTTGTCCTGCTTTGTCCGCGCGCAAGATATGTTATAACGTGAGTGATATTTTTTTTCCCCAACATGCAACAATATTCTACCATTTAGCGTTAATGGAATATTGTTGCATATTTTCTGTGATTAAGTGAAGTGATAATTTTTTTTTACTGTGCAGCTATAACATGCAAAAAGAACAAAAAGTTGAGGAGACTGCCTCCTCCTCCTCCTCTTTCGTAGAGGAGATTCAGAGTAATATCATAGTTGATCTCACTCAATTACATGTTGATCAATTAGAACTATTTCATCGAGGTGTTTGAACGCAATTCTATTAATGCGCACATATATCTTTTTAATAAATCTTTTTAAATATAATTTTTTAAATGTTCCAAAGTAATCAAGGGAGGAATGACGGCATTTGGAATAATTCGTGCATAAAAAATTAGAGTGGAATAGGCCTACTGGGAAAACCACTATAAAAAAAGCGCACCATGCTATCTATCTCATGACAGGTGGTGTGGAAATGATAGCATTTTATCATTTTCTTGGGATAGACATTTACTTACAAGTAGCTTCATAATAAAATTACCTCTATCATAAATATTTTTAAAAATAATAATTTCTTTAAAAAGTTCTGAAAATTGCTGCCAACATAGAGTTTGAAAAATGAAATCAGGCTTCATGTATGAAGCGATTTTCAGCTTTTTCTGCTATATCTCAAAAACTATTCGAGATATAAAAAAATGTTTTATACAAAAGTTTTATAATAAAATTACCTCTATTTATTCGCGTCAATTATATTTTTTTAAAATAATTATTTAACAATTTTTTTCGAAAATTTTAACAAAAAATTGGTAAATAATTATTCTAAAAACGCGAATGAATATAGCCAATTTTGTTGTAAAACTTTTGTATAAAACGTTTTTTATATTTCAAATAGTTTTCGAAATATAATAATGAAAAAAGTAAAAAACCGCTGTACATGTAAGGGGTGATTTCACTCCTTCAAACCGTTTTTAGCCGCAACTGACTTTTCTAAATTCATCTCTTTATAGCTACTCTATATATAAGCTACAAGTTCACAAAGTTTCATTAAAATCAGAATTTGACACCTCGAGAGGTTTCCTTGTGAGTGAATCGCTCATTAGAAAGCACTCATAACTTTCTCTTACCGAAGGCAGACAATTTTCTACTATATTTTTTCCATTTTGTGGACACAAAACACTATATNATATATATATATATATATATATATATATGTGTGTGTCAATTCAGTATAGTATAGTAGTATAGTGTGTATTCTACACACATCCATATATATATATATATAATTGACAATAATAATTCTGTTGCACAGCAACAATGCTGTGAACACGGGTCATATTGGTTACTGATTAACTCGTATAACGCCGTTATTTTCTACGCGTACAGCGTCACGCAAAACGGTATATGTATGCATGTACATATACACACACATACATATATAAAATTTTCACTTTTTACATTTTCACCTTAAGAAAAAAGATACATAATCGATACCATGGTCACGTTATCTTCTTCTTAGCGACTAATTAAGAAAAGGCGTTCACCGTATTTACATCTACGTTATTGCAAAAACTCTTTATTATCTTATATTATCTTTGAAGTTCTATTATTGATGCATCATTTAAGTGCATTCAAGTCTATTCCACTAAAAAAAATACAAACAGATGGCCAGATAAATATATGACGCTGTAAAGTAAAATTCTATATTATATTCTGTGGCACAAAAACATGATCAGTAGCTCTTTAAAAGAAACCGAATGTATCATAAAAATAATAAAGTAATATTTTAAAAGTACATTACAATTCAGTAAAATGCATTTACTTATTAATATGATGTTCAATCATCACATTTACAAGACAATTATTAAGAAAATAACAATTATGTAGGAAAGAAAATATTTTTATGATAANATATAATCGCAGCATGTTTCTTATACTGCGACGTTCTTGAGATGCACGTCCGCGCGCGATCCAGTAGTTCGGTCGTCGAACGTTGAGCGGTTGTGAAGAAAAAGTAGGCAGCACTTCAGAAATCGGTCCGAAATTCACAACTAATTCCAAGTACTCTGAAGTACACGTATAATTTCTACAATTTTATGAAAAATATATTTGCAGTAATATATTTGTTAATAACGTTATTTATTTTTAAAAAATTACGAAAAAAAGAAAAAAGCAGGATCGAACGTAAGATCTGCAACATTCGATCTCGCACCTAATGCCCGAGACCACGTTCATTGAGTTCTTCGGATCACTTCTATCGAATGCGGTACATAAAGCACATGGAAAATCGTTATCGTAATTATCTCGTTAACTATTACGGTTCGAAATCATTTTTACTATTATACGTTAATGAGAAAAGTATATGATTAATATAATTTAATAAAAGGAAAATGAAAGAATTTTAAATCACAAACACGGTTGCCAGTTCTCCATTTTTTTTTGTTTTGCAGAGGCTTCGGTTTCTTGTACTAATATTCAATACTCCAATAGACGTGAAAAGTCTACAAAAATTGGAGATTTTCACATCTGCTAGAGTATCGAATATTAGTCCAAGAAACCGAAATCTCTGGCAAAAAAAAACAGAGAACTGGTATCCGTATTTGTGATTTAAAATTCTTTCATTTTCCGTCGTCTCGATAGAGCGAAACAGAAAAAAAAATAAAAAGGAATAAAAGCTCCTATTGTAATCGGTGAGCCTCTACGTGGACATGCCGAGCTGGGCTTGTCTAACAAAACAGCAAGTCTATCTCTCAGAGTTCTTCTCTCTTCTTTCTCGCTTGTTTCTAGCGATCGAAAATACTTTCTCGGCGATCTTGGCCGCTTGGCGTGTATCAGGGGGAAAGAGATTCTAGATAACACATAACTTTTATTAAAATATATTAATTCCTTGCCCTATAATTTAAGTTCCGATGACGCATGTTATAATCAACAATCTGAAACGTGTTGTTTACGTTTGGCCCGATAGACGTACTACGTCTCTCACCCATGATACTCATGTTTGGCCCGATTTTCTTATCACACGATATTGTAAGCGAAAAGGTTAATATACCTTTCTCATTAATGTATAACAACAAAAATTTCAAATCGTGATAGTTAATGAGATATAGTTTACGATTTTCCATGTGCTTTATGTATCGCGTTCATAGAGATGATCCGCAAGAACTCAACGTAGTCTGGAGCATTAAGTGTGAAATCAGAATGTTGAAGATCCTACGCTTGATCCTGCTTTTTTCTTCTTTTCATATTTTTTTTTTTTTAATTACAATAATAACGTTATTAATAAACATATTATTCCAAATATATTTTTATATAATTACATTATATGTGTATTTTTAAATTTTATATCAACAACTAAATCAATAAATTAACTTGGAAGGATCTGAAGACACGGTAGTGTCTCGGCGCTAACATATGGCGCGAGACATTGCCATGCTCCTTTACACGAGCCGTCGAGTTGCGTATCGAATCACATCAATAGGCAAATAAAAAATTATTTCTATATTGCACAACATGTAAGGACTTTTCAATTTGTGAACTATAAGATTATATTGATATCATTCTTATAATTTTATTAATCATCTCACTTTTACGATTTTCCGTGCGCTTTATGTACTGCGTTCGTAGATGTAATCCGCAAGAACTCAACGTGTCGGGCGTTAGATCAGAATGTTGAAGCTCCTACAATCGATCCTGCTTTTTCCTTTTTGCGTTGCGGGATCACCGCCGCCACTCCACACCCACCCCAAAATGCGTCGCGATATAAAGTGGACTTTTGTCTAGGAAATCGGTGACACATCATCGATGTATCGGCTACACAAAGCGTCTTCAAGGCGCTTGAGGGGTAGATTATGAAATCATACTGCATTCTCACAGTTCTTTCTTTCAAGGTCAGAAGCGTCGATAATGATATTTATCTAGGAAGAACCGTGAGATCGGGTGACACTTTACGATGCGTTAAGAGAGAGACACCGATAACGATATTTTTTTGTAAGAAGAGATCGGTGACACGTTGCCGATACTGCAACCCAATAGGGAGGGTAGACAAAGGGACAAAAAAGTCGCAGATAGAATATATAACAGATCATAAGCGCGCGGCATCTCAGACGTTTTTAAAGATTACCGAATCGCAATAAGTGTAATGCGAAAAGTATGGCTGACATCATGCAGATGTTGAGGACATGAATGGTGTAAATGCAGACAAGTTATTTGAAGCAATGGAAATAGAATTTGAGGACATAATGGACGAGAATATTAGTAACATTAAGGACAGAGTCGACATAGCAGAATATATTAGAAATGTGGATGAGGAACAATTCGCGAATATTAGAGACGAAGTGTTTGATGAAATGAAAGTAAACTTTGAGAATCTAATGGACCAAGAGTCGTCCGACGAAGAAATGCTATCCGATGATAGTGGATGTGCTAGTGATATGAGCGAGTATGAAATGGATCGCGTAGAAAAATTCGTGTCATCTCCAGAAATTTGTACATTAAATGCTCGTACTAACTAACTTTAACGGCACGTTAAAGGTAAACGTTAACGGCACGTTATTGGCAATGTAAACAGCACATTAAAGACAACGTTAATGGCTCGTTAAGGAGAACGTTAACGGCAAAGTTAACGGCAACGTTCCGGCAATGTTAACGGCACGATAACGGCAATGTTAACGTGAAAATATGAAGAAATCTGTGGCCGAGACTCATCGAATGCTCTCAAATACTTATGGTGATGCCGCTATTAGTGAAAGAACGTGTCGTGAGTGGTTGCAACATTTCAAGAACGGTGATTTTGACATCAAAGATCGGCATAGCAGTGGAAGAGAGAAGATGTTCGAAGATGCAGAATTTGAGGCATTACGTGTTCAAGACTCGTGTTAAAAGAAGAATTGGCACGATCATTGGGAGTGACTCAACAAGCCATTTCGAAACGCCTCAAACTTATGGGAATGATTCAGAAGCAAGGAAATTAGCTGCCGTACGAGAGATGTTGAATGGCGATTGTTTGCTTGTGAACAGCTGCTTGAAAGGCAAAGACGGAAGGGATTTCTGCATCGCATTGTTACTGGGGACGAAAAATGGGTTCATTACGATACCCCCAAGCGCAGAAAATCATGGGGAGTTCCCGGTCATGCTTCCACGTCGACGGCCAAATCGAATATTCACGGTTCCAAGGTCATGCCCTGTATTTGGTGGGACCAGCTCGGCGTAGTGTATTATGAGCTGTTAAAACCGAACAATCACAAGCAATCAGTATCGAACGCAATTGATGCATTTGAGCCGAGCATTGAAAGACAAACGGCCGCAATACGAGAGACACGATAAAGTGATTGTGCAGCATGACAATCGACCCCATGTTGCGAAAGTGGTCAAAACATACTTGGAAACGTTGAAATGGGAAATCCTATCCCACCCTCAGTATTCTCCAGACGTTGATCCCTCTGACTATTACTTGTTTCGATCAATGGCACACGACCTGGTTGACCAGCATTTCCGGTCTTATAAAGAAGTAAAAAACTGGAACGCTAAATGAATGGATTCAATAGATGACAAGTTTTTTCGACGCGGAATACGTACGCCGATCGAAAGATGGGAGAAAATAGTGGCCAGCAATGGACAATACTGTGAATCATAAATGTATAACCAGTCTTTTACAATAAAGCCTCAAATTTCGGAAAAAAACGGTTGAAGCAAAGTTATACACCTAATAATTTTCTGTAAAAGGCAATTTTAATGCTACATTCTAGCGATGCATTCTGAATGCATTATTGTTAGTGTTAATCTTAATCGTTACGATGAAAGATTTTTGAATTTTACAAAATTTAATTTTCTGTATAATGCAATTTTAATGCAATTTTATAGGGATTCACTCTAAATGCATTATTGGAGCAATGCAATGATAGTCGTTATCGTTACGATGCAATTTTATTGAAAAAATTTTATTTTCTGTAAAACGCAATTTTAATGCAATTTTCTATGGATTCACTCTAAATGCATTATTGCAGCAATGCAGTGATAGTCGTCATCGTTAGGATGGAATTTTATTGAATATCGAATAAATTTTATTTTCTATAAAATGCAATTTTAATACAATCTTCTAGGGATTCACTCTAAATGCATTAATGGAGCAATGCAGTTAGTCTTTATCGTTACGATGCAATTTTTTGAATTTTGAAAAAATTCCATTTTCTGTAAAATGCAATTTTAATGCAATCGTCTAGGGATTCACTCTGATTGCATTAATAGAGCATGCAGTGTTAATTTTAATCATTACTATGCAATTTTTTGAATTTTGAAAAAATTTCATTTTCTATAAAATGCAATTTTAACGCAATCCTCTAGGGATTCACTCTGATTGCATTAATGGAGCATGCAGTGTTAGTCATAATCGTTACATTGCAATTTTTAGAATTTTGAAAAAATTTTATTTTCTGTATAATGCAATTTTAATGCAATTTTCTAGAGATTCAATCTAATGTATTAATGGAGCAATGCAGAGTTATTCTTTATCGTTACGACGCAATTTTTTTGAATTTTGAAATAATTTCATTTCTGTAAAATGCAATTTTAATGCAATACTCTAGGGATTCACTCTAATTGCATTAATGGAGGATGCAGTGTTAGTCTTAATAGTTACGATGCAATTATTTGAATTTTGAAAAAAATTACATTTTCCGTAACATGACTAAATGCATTAATCGACCAATGCAGTGTTAATCTTTATCGTTACGACACAATTTCTTGAATTTTGAAACAATTCCATTTTCTGTAACATGCAATTTTATTGCAATCCTGTAGGGATTCACTTTAATTGCATTAATGGAGCATGCAGTGTTAGTCTTAATCGTTACTTCGCAATTTTTAGAATTTTGAAAGAATTTCATTTTTTGTACAATGCAATTTTAATACAATTTTCCAGGAATTCACTCTAAATGCATTATTGGTGTAAGAATGATATTTTTATGAATTTAAAAAAAATTTTTTTTAATGCAATTTTCCAGGGATTCACTCTAAATGCATTATTGGTGCAATGCAGTGTTAGATTTAATGTAAAAATGTAATTTTTTTGAATTTAAAAAAAATCATTTTTAATGCAATTTCAATGCAATTTTGTAGGGATTCATTCTAAATGCATTATTGGTGCAATGAAGTGTTAGATTTATCGTAACTGTGAAATTTTTTTTTATTAAAAAAAAATATTTTTTTTTGCAATTTTAATGCAATTTTCTAGGGATTCACTTTAAATGCATTATTGGTGCAAGGCAGTGTTAGATTTATCGCAAAAAAACAATTTTTTTGAATTTTAAAAAATCTTTTTTAATGCAATTTTAAAGCAATTTTTTAGGGACTCACTTTAAATGCAATATTGGTGCAATGCAGTGTTAGATTTATCGTAAAAATGCAATTTTATTGAATTTTAAAAAAATCTTTTTTAATGCAATTTTAATGCAATTTTCTGGAGATTCACTCTAAAGGCATTAAAAGTCACGGAAGTGCTGCATTAATCGAAAAATGCAATTCCTTTTAATTTAAAAAAAATATTTTTTAAGGCAATTTTAATGCATTTTTCAGGGGTTTCACTATAAAGGCATTAAAAGTCAATGTAGTGATGCATGTAAAGTAAAAAGTCAATCTTTTGAATTTAAAAAAAATATTTTTTAATGCAATTTTAATGTAATTTTCTGGGGACTCACTCCAAAGGCATTAATATTCAACGCAGTGTTGCATTTAAAGTAAAAAGTCCATTTTTTTGAATTAAAAAAAAATATTTTTTAATGCTATTTTAATGCCATTTTCTGGGGATTCACTCCATAGGCATTAATATTCAATGCAGTGCAGCATTTAAAGTAAAAAGTCAATTTTTTTGAAATAAAAAAAAATATTTTTTAATGCAATTTTAATGCAATTTTCGGGCGATTCACTCCAAATGCATTAATATTCAATGCAGTGCTACATTCAAAGTAAAAAGTGAATCTTTTTGAATTTTAAAAAAATATTTTTTAATACAATTTTAATGCAATTTTCTGGAGATTCACTCTAAAGGCATTAAAAGTCATTGAAGTGCTGCATTAATCGAAAAATGCAATTTCTTTTAATTTAAAAAAAATATTTTTTAATGCAATTTTAATGCAATTTTCTGGGGATTCACTATAAAGGCATTAAAAGTCATTGAAGTGCTGCATTAATCGAAAAATGCAATTTCTTTTAATTTAAAAAAAATATTTTTTAATGCAATTTTAATGCAATTTTCTGGGGATTCACTATAAAGGCATTAAAAGTCATTGAAGTGCTGCATTAATCGAAAAATGCAATTTCTTTTAATTTAAAAAAAATATTTTTTAATGCAATTTTAATGCAATTTTCTGGGGATTCACTATAAAGGCATTAAAAGTCATTGAAGTGCTGCATTAATCGAAAAATGCAATTTCTTTTAATTTAAAAAAAATATTTTTTAATGCAATTTTAATGCAATTTTCTGGGGATTCACTATAAAGGCATTAAAAGTCATTGAAGTGCTGCATTAATCGAAAAATGCAATTTCTTTTAATTTAAAAAAAATATTTTTTAATGCAATTTTAATGCAATTTTCTGGGGATTCACTCCAAGTGCATTAATATTCAATGCAGTGCTACACTTAAACTAAAAAGTTAATTTTTGTGAATTTAAAAAAAATATTTTTTAATGTAATTTTAATGCAATTTCGTGGGGACCCACTACAAGGGCATTAATATTCAATGCAGTGCAGCATTCAAAGTAAAAAGTCAATTATTTTTATTTAAAAAATATATATTTTAAAATAATTTTAATGCAATTTTCTGGGGATTCACTCCAAGTGCATTAATATTAAATGCAGTGCTGCATTCAAAGTAAAAAGTAAATTTTTTTGAATTTTAAAAAAATATTTTTTAATGCAATTTTAATGCAATTTTCTGGGGATTCACTCCAAAGGCATTAAAAGTCACTGAAGTGCTGCATTAATCGAAAAATAAATTTCTTTTAATTTAAAAAAAATATTTTTTAATGCAATTTTAATGCATTTTTCAGGGGTTTCACTATAAAGGCATTAAAAGTCAATGTAGTGATGCATGTAAAGTAAAAAGTCAATCTTTTGAATTTAAAAAAAATATTTTTTAATGCAATTTTAATGCAATTTTCGGGGGATTCACTCCAAAGACATTAATATTCAATGCAGTGCTGCATTTAAAGTAAAAAGTCATAATTTTTTAATTTTAAAAAAATATTTTTTAATGCAATTTTAATGCAATTTTCTCGGGACTCACTCCAAGAGCATTAATATTCAATGCAGTGCTGCACTTAAAGTAGAAAGTCAATTTTTTTGAATTTTAATAAAATACATTTTTAATGCAATTTTAATGCAATTTTCTGGGGATTCACTCCAAGTGCATTAATATTCAATGCAGTGCTGCATTTAAGGTAAAAAATTAATATTTTTGAATTTAAAAAAAATATTTTTTTATGCAATTTTAATGCAATTTTCAGGGGACCCACTCCAAGGGCATTAATATTCAATGCAGTTCTGCACTTAAAGTAAAAAGTCAATTTTTTTGAATTTAAAAAAAATATTTTTTAATGCAATTTTAATGCAATTTTCTGGGGATTCACTTCAAATGCATTAATATTCAATGCAGTGCTGCACTTAAAGTAAAAAGTCAATTTTTTTGAATTTAAAAAAAATATTTTTTAATGCAATTTTAATGCAATTTTCTGGGAATTCACTCCAAGTTCATTAATATTCAATGCAGTGCTGCACTTAAAGTAAAAAGTCAATATTTTTGAATTTAAAAAAATATTTTAAGGGGTAATATCACCTTGTAACCTGCAAAACTGAGCCTTATTTCAAAGGCTTACTGTGAACTCAAAAAAATTTTTTTTAATATGGGGTTTTGCACTAATGAAAGTACAAGTTTTTAGGTATAAAAAACATATTTTATTCAATTTTTTAAATACAAAATGGAGGCGTGGAAGCACACTGAAAAAAAGCCGTTTTTTTTTATACATCCGCATTGGCGTACATCTACAGATCACAATTTTTTATATAGAACAAAAAACCAAAGATTTTCTTTAAATATAAGGTAAAATGAAGTGAACTTCGTCGGATTTTTTTGAAAAATGAATTTTAAAAAAAATGGCATCGTTTTGATTGAAAAACCCGTTTTTTTCGAAAAAATCGATCGAAAATCGGCTATAAAATCGGTTCAACAACAAATATCGAAAAAATCCTCCGATGTTCACTAGAAAATCATGTTTTTAAGATACAGTAAAAATTTCAAAGCAATCGGTTGAAAATTGTAGGCTCTATGTGTACGCCAAGTTCAAAAAACATGGTTTCGAGATAAACGCGTTTAAAGTTTTTTCGCTCCCCGACTACGCTCAGAAAATCGCTATTTTGATAAACTTAAAATATTTCCCCCCCCCATAATCAACATTTCCTATCATTCTTGGATAGTTTAGGGAGTGTTTAAGCCAATAAACAAAAAATGGAGACAAAAAAAGTCACAAGGTGATATTACCCCTTAATGCAATTTTCTGGGGATTCACTCCAAGTCCATTAATATTGAATGCAGTGCTGCACTTAAAGTATACAGTCAATATTTAAAAATTTAAAAAAAATATTTTTTAATGCAAATTAAATGCAATTTTCTGGGGACTCACTCCAAGGGCATTAATATTCATTGCAATGCTGCATTTAAAGTAAAAAGTGCATATTTTTATTAATTTAAAAAAAATATTTTTTAATGCAATTTTAATGCAATTTTTTGTGGATTCACTCCAAAGGCATTAATATTCAATGCAGTGCTGCAATTAAAGTAAAAAGTCATTTTTTTGAATTTTAAAGAAATATTTTTTAATGCAATTTTAATGCAATTTTCTCGGGACACAATCCAAGTGCATTACTATTCAATGCAGTGCTGCATATAAAATAAAAAGTCAATTTTTTTCAAATTAAAAAAATATTTTTTAATTCAATTTTAATGCAATTTTCTGGAGATTCACTCCAAGTCCATTAATATTGAATGCAGTGCTGCACTTAAAGTAAAGAGTCATTCTTCTAAAATTAAAAAAAAATATTTTTTAATGCAATTTAAATGCAATTTTCTGGGGACTCACTCCAAGTGCATTAATATTCAATGCAGTGCTGCATATAAAATAAAAAGTTAATTTTTTTTTATTTAAAAAAATATTTTTTAATGCAATTTTAATGCAATTTTCTAGGGACTCACTCCAAGGGCATTAATATTCAATGCAGTGCTGCACTTAAAGTAAAAAGTCAATTTTTTTGAATTTTAAAAAAATATTTTTTAATGCAATTTTAATGCAATTTTCTGGGGATACATTCCAAGTGCATTAATATTAAATGCAGTACTGCATATAAAATAAAAAGTTAATTTTTTTTTATTTAAAAAAATATTTTTTAATGCAATTTTCTAGGGACTCACTCCAAGGGCATTAATATTCAATGCAGTGCTGCATTTAAAGTAATAAATTAATTTTTTTGAATTTAGAAAAATATTTTTTCATGCAATTTTAATGTAATTTTCTGGGGATTCACTCCAAAGGCATTAATATTCAATGCAGTGCTGCATTTAAAGTAATAAATTAATTTTTTTGAATTTAGAAAAATATTTTTTCATGCAATTTTAATGTAATTTTCTGGGGATTCACTCCAAAGGCATTAATATTCAATGCAGTGCTGCATTTAAAGTAATAAATTAATTTTTTTGAATTTAGAAAAATATTTTTTCATGCAATTTTAATGTAATTTTCTGGGGATTCACTCCAAAGGCATTAATATTCAATGCAGTGCTGCATTTAAAGTAATAAATTAATTTTTTTGAATTTAGAAAAATATTTTTTCATGCAATTTTAATGTAATTTTCTGGGGATTCACTCCAAAGGCATTAATATTCAATGCAGTGCTGCATTTAAAGTAATAAATTAATTTTTTTGAATTTAGAAAAATATTTTTTCATGCAATTTTAATGTAATTTTCTGGGGATTCACTCCAAAGGCATTAATATTCAATGCAGTGCTGCATTTAAAGTAATAAATTAATTTTTTTGAATTTAGAAAAATATTTTTTCATGCAATTTTAATGTAATTTTCTGGGGATTCACTCCAAAGGCATTAATATTCAATGCAGTGCTGCATTTAAAGTAATAAATTAATTTTTTTGAATTTAGAAAAATATTTTTTCATGCAATTTTAATGTAATTTTCTGGGGATTCACTCCAAAGGCATTAATATTCAATGCAGTGCTGCATTTAAAGTAATAAATTAATTTTTTTGAATTTAGAAAAATATTTTTTCATGCAATTTTAATGTAATTTTCTGGGGATTCACTCCAAAGGCATTAATATTCAATGCAGTGCTGCATTTAAAGTAATAAATTAATTTTTTTGAATTTAGAAAAATATTTTTTCATGCAATTTTAATGTAATTTTCTGGGGATTCACTCCAAAGGCATTAATATTCAATGCAGTGCTGCATTTAAAGTAATAAATTAATTTTTTTGAATTTAGAAAAATATTTTTTCATGCAATTTTAATGTAATTTTCTGGGGATTCACTCCAAAGGCATTAATATTCAATGCAGTGCTGCATTTAAAGTAATAAATTAATTTTTTTGAATTTAGAAAAATATTTTTTCATGCAATTTTAATGTAATTTTCTGGGGATTCACTCCAAAGGCATTAATATTCAATGCAGTGCTGCATTTAAAGTAATAAATTAATTTTTTTGAATTTAGAAAAATATTTTTTCATGCAATTTTAATGTAATTTTCTGGGGATTCACTCCAAAGGCATTAATATTCAATGCAGTGCTGCATTTAAAGTAATAAATTAATTTTTTTGAATTTAGAAAAATATTTTTTCATGCAATTTTAATGTAATTTTCTGGGGATTCACTCCAAAGGCATTAATATTCAATGCAGTGCTGCATTTAAAGTAATAAATTAATTTTTTTGAATTTAAAAAAAATATTTTTTAATGCAATTTTAATGCAATTTTCTGCTGATTCACTCCAAGTGGATTAATACTCAATGCAGTGCTGCACTTAAAGTAAAAAGTCAATTTTTTTGAATTTAGAAAAATATTTTTTCATGCAATTTTAATGTAATTTTCTGGGGATTCACTCCATGGGCATTAATATTCAATGCAGTGCTGCACTTAAAGTAAAGAGTCAATTTTTTAGAATTTAAAAAGATATTTTTTAATGCAATTTTCATGCATTTCTCTGGGGATTCACTCCAAGGGCATTAATATTCAATGCAGTGCTGAATTTAAAGTAAAAAATTAATTATTTTGAATTAAAAGAAATATTTTTTAATGCAATTTTAATTCAATTTTCAGGGGACCCACTTCAAGGGCATTAATATTCAATGCAGTTCTGCACTTAAAGTAAAAAGTCAATTTTTTTGAATTTTCATAAAATACATTTTTAATGTAATTTTAATGCAATTTTCTGGGGATTCACTCTAAGTGCATTAATATTCAATAAAGTGCTGCACTTAAAGTAAAAAGTCAATTTTTTTGCATTTAAAAAAATATTTTTTAATGCTATTTTAATGTAATTTTCTTGGGATTCACTCCATGGGCATTATTATTCAATTCAGTGCTCCACTTAAAGTAAAGAGTCAATTTTTTAGAATTTAAAAAGATATTTTTTAATGCAATTTTAATGCAAATTTCTGGGGATTCACGCCAAATGCATTAATATTTAATGCAGTGCTGCACTTAAAGTAAAAAGTCAATTTTTTTGAATTTAAAAAAATTATTTAATTCAATTTTAATGCAATTTTCTGGGTATTCACTCCAAGTTCATTAATATTCAATGCAGTGCTGCACTTAAAGTAAAAAGTCAATTTTTTTTAATTTAAAAAAATATTTTTTAATTCAATTTTAATGCAATTTTCTGAGGATTAAATCCAAGTGCATTAATATTCAATGCAGTTCTGCACTTAAAGTAAAAAGTCAATTTTTTTGAATTTAAAAAAAATATTTTTTAATGCAATTTTAATGCAAATTTCTGGGGATTCACTCCAAAGACATTAATATTTAATGCAGTGCTGCATTTAAAATAAAAAGTCAAGTTTTTTTATTTAAAAATATATATTTTAATATAATTTAAACGCAATTTTCTGAGGATTCACTACAAGCGCATTAATATTCAATGCAGTGCTGCACTTAAAGTAAAAAGTAAATTTTTTTGAATTTAAAAAAATATTTTTTAATTCAATTTTTATGCAATTTTCAGGGATTCACTCCAAGTGCATTAATATTCAATGCATTGCTGCACTTAAAGTAAAAAGACAATTTTTTTGAATTTAAAGAAAATATATTTTAATGCAATTTTAATGCAATTTTCTGGGGATTCACTCCAAAGGCATTAAAAGTCAAAGAAGTGCTGCATTAATCGAAAAATGCAATTTCGTTTAATTTAAAAAAAATATTTTTTAATGCAATTTTAATGCAATTTTCAGGGGTTTCACTATAAAGGCATTAAAAGTCAATGCAGTGATGCATGTAAAGTAAAAAGTAAATCTTTTGAATTAAAAAAAAATATTTTTTTATGCAATTTTGATGCAATTTTTATGGATTCATTATAAATGCATTAATGGTTCAGTTCTGTGCTAAATTTATTTTAAAAATGAAATATTTTTGCATTCAAAAAAAATATTTTTTTATGCAATTTTGATGCAATTTTCTATGGATACATTCTAAATGGTGCAGTTCTGTGCTAGATTTAATTTCAAAATGCAATATTTTTGGATACAGAAAAAATATTTTTTTATGCAATTTTGATGCAATTTTCTATGGATTCATTCTAAATGCATTAACGATTCAGTTCTGTGCTAGATTTATTTTAAAAATGCAATATTTTTGCATTCAAAAAAAATATTTTTTTATGCAATTTTGATGCAATTTTCTATGGATACATTCTAAATGCATTAATGGTTCAGTTCTGTGCTAAATTTATTTTATAAATGAAATATTTTTGCATTCAAAAAAAAAAATTTTTTTATGCAATTTTGATGCA
>JAANIC010001676.1:5973-36893 GCA_017607545.1 Acromyrmex charruanus
CTAAATCTTGTAAATTATAAACTCCATATATTAATTCACAATCATAAATAAATCATCCCGTCAAGCTTTTTAAATTTTGATAATAACATCTCATTTCACCTTCAAATTACGAAAGTCAGTATACGCTATCATTATTACATCAGTTTTATCTATCACATAAAATCATGTGATGAACCGTTAAATCCTAAGTCAATTCTTCGATCAGTGGCGAGAATGGGTAGTCAATATACGTCAAAGGAAGAGAATTTTCAGTCTTGATTTGTTGAAATTTGATATTAGATGAATGATTTGAATCCATAATATGGTAGATTATATGATAGCATATCATTAGAATATATCGTTGTGAATTTAATGGAATGATTTACTTATGATTATGAATGTATATGGGGTTTATAATTTAGCCTGATGAAGACTTAGTGAAATCGAAACGTATCGTTTGAAAATTAGAATAAATTAATAACTTTAACTAAGATTAACTTGTTCAATCCTTTGACCTGGATGTTTATATTATTAATAAATATTATATTTTGAAGGAGTTTCGTTAAGNAATGCAATGATATATTGAAAAGATTATGAGTATATGTATAGTCATCACATTAGTTACGAATTTAATTCTTTCTCTTTTATACAAAAAGAGAAAGAATTAAATTCGTAACTAATGTGATGACTATACATATACTTAGTGCCAAGACACTATCGTGTCTTCAGATATTATAATTAATCTGTGTATTTTATGTTACATTTTTAATATTTTAAATACATTATTTAAAAAGAATAAATTACTTTACCTCACATACAGATGAATTTTTTGACGGTGTCCAATTTTTATATTTGCCATTTATACTCTTTAACCAATTCATTCGGCGTTCTGTGTCTTTCGGAATTATTTTCATAACATATCCTTTTTTTAATGAATTGTTACAAAACGGTATTGTACATCCAACCATATTTCTAAAATAATTTCGATAACTTTATTTTTATCAATGTACCTTTACGTATCTATGTCGTTCAATGCTGTTGCACCTAACTCTAAAACTGACAGTTTGTTGAATAGACTGAGACCACTGGTTGTATATCTCTTTCTCTCTCGCCGAATTTCACTAAAACATGGCGTCATCTCTCGTATGGTGCTACTCTGATTATAGACTTTCTATGCAAGAGTATGTGCTGTCCGCTTTATGCAAGAGTTGCATAAGCTCCCCGCTTAACACATAACACGTACAATAATAAGAAAATATATCAACGTCCTTCATTTCTTTTCTTTCCACGAAATAAAGAACTCTGATTGGTTGAATTTCCTATGCATTATGTGTTGTATGCGGTATTTGAGGGGCTCTGCACAGAAAACATGTATGTGGAATATATAGTTTTTGATAGGTTGAAGTTCTTATTCTCTGTTCTCTGTTCCCTGTTCCTTTTATTGTGCGGAGTCCCTAAGAGTCTGTGCTCCCCGCTTAAGAGTATAGGTTTATTTAGGTTAAAGTGGGGAGAGCACAGACTCTTGCATAACGCATAAAAAATCAACCAATCAGAGTTCTTTATTTTATGGAAAGGAAGGAAATAAAGGACTTTGATTGGTTCATTTTCTTATGTGTTATGCAAAAATTTGTGTTCCCTGTCTAATTCGTTAGATTAACTTGTTATTTTAGCTAATTCGTCAAGTTAAGTTAATTCCATCGTTCGCACTGTTTGTTTGGTGAACATGGATTTATTACATTTGATATTGATTGCTACTGACAATGCAAATGATGATTAGGAGATTATAAACTTCTGGATAGAAAAATAAATACGTATTTACTTAGGTTATATTCCTTACGTTTCACAACATGTCAAGCTCAGGTAGCGATCTTAAAATTTGATGGAAAAAATGGCGTCTGCTCAGTAAACACGTTGAGTATCGGATATTGATGACAGCGCGTTCAGCAGCTTTTCAGTGAACTGTTGTACAATTAGAAGAAACTGAAAGATATGGTGGTTTGTCATTTGTAGGTACTCGCATTCTTCCCGTTACTTTAATTTGTGAGCCATAAGTGAAGTCATCCTCAAATTCTCCACATCAATAGTTATCAAAACAAGAGAGTTTATAATCCATCGGTAATCGCTCCGATGTATTATAAAATTTGTTAAATGATTTTCAAAAATCATTTTTGCATACTGAATCATTTCTATAAATAAATGAAAACATTTTAATTGTTAATTTATGTAATTATGTAATTATTAATTAGAGTTCTTCATTGAAAATAAATATTATATAAGTAAATAATTAGTGTTAGTATTAATCACTATTTCGCTCGTGTAAGAACAACAATTAATAATATAAACACCCAGGTGGTGCAGGATTGAACGAACTAATTTTAAAGTTATTAATTTATTCTAATTTTCATTACAATTTTCAAATGGTACATTTCCCCTTCTCTAAATCTTGTAAATTATAAACTCCATATATTAATTCACAATCATAAATAAATCATCCCGTCAAGCTTTTTAAATTTTGATAATAACATCTCATTTCACCTTCAAATTACGAAAGTCAGTATACGCTATCATTATTACATCAGTTTTATCTATCACATAAAATCATGTGATGAACCGTTAAATCCTAAGTCAATTCTTCGATCAGTGGCGAGAATGGGTAGTCAATATACGTCAAAGGAAGAGAATTTTCAGTCTTGATTTGTTGAAATTTGATATTAGATGAATGATTTGAATCCATAATATGGTAGATTATATGATAGCATATCATTAGAATATATCGTTGTGAATTTAATGGAATGATTTACTTATGATTATGAATGTATATGGGGTTTATAATTTAGCCTGATGAAGACTTAGTGAAATCGAAACGTATCGTTTGAAAATTAGAATAAATTAATAACTTTAACTAAGATTAACTTGTTCAATCCTTTGACCTGGATGTTTATATTATTAATAAATATTATATTTTGAAGGAGTTTCGTTAAGCGTAGTTCGTTAAGCTAAAGTTCAAATCGCTGTAAAATTTGTGTTTCAAAAATGTACATTTGATTTGGATTATAATCAGAAAAGAACCTTGCAGAATCTTTATGGAAAATGGCTAAATTTTATGAAAATCTGTTACATAGTATTTCTTTGTAAATCGGAAGTATTAATGGGCGCAAAAAATCTGATAAATTATAGTTTTTGAGTTAAAAACGATAAAAACGATAGAAAAAAGAGGAGAGAGAGAGAGAGAGAGAGGGAAGAAAAAGAAGAAGAAAATAAAGATAGAAAAGAAATTAAGAAAGAGAAATGAAGAGAGAAAGATATATATACTTAATATCATATAATGCACATGTATTCAAATTGATATGTTAGTATAGTCGATAGAGTGAGTTTTTTAATTCATCGATTGATTAATCGCATGATGTGCAAGTGCAACATGTTGCATGATGCAATTTGCATCTGTGCATTGATCAATCGATAAATTAAAGAACTTGCCCATATTTGATTTATTCAATATAGCTGTGTTTAAAATTAATTTATTTTATTTGAAATCTATTTTAGCTTCGATACAATAAGTACTCTACTAAAAAAAAAATCATGTCATAAAGTTACATAAATCATATAATTAACACGTATAAATCATGGATAAATAATGAATTGTTCCAAATTACGTAATTTTTTTTTATTAATTACATAATTCAAAAAATTACATGATATTAGAAATAGTTTTATCTATCATATGATTTTATAGTTATCAAATTTTAAATAATTAAATGATGGAAATAAAAGAAAAAAAAANGGTATGTTAGCGCTCGTCATTTAGCGTGCGTGATTTGTGACCAGTTCGTTGTTTGCGCCGCGTGATCGCGGCATGTAAACGCCGTGTCGCGTAGCTNTGCTCGTCATAGCGTGCGTGCGTGATTTGTGACCAGCTCGTTGTTTGCGCCGCGTGATCGCGACATGTAAATGCCGTGTCGCGTGGCTGATGGGGCCCACCGAAGGAAAGGGCATGTGCGCGATTATGCGGCCGGTGTGATTGCCACATTATTCGAACAGTCTTTTCTTGAAGAAGTCGGGTGACAATTCTCTCGTGTTCAAGTACGCGACCGGTGCCCAAGTCGGTTCGTCGTTAGTATACGGGTTGTAATACAAGTTACATTAAATTCAATTCTCCAAAAAACGTATACTCAGACATCACACGAAACCGAAACGCATCGGGCGTGGCCGCAGGACAAGCGACACAGATCGCCAACAAGCCAGGAGACACAGATCTCACACAAGGAGAAAACAGCGCTCCACATAGCGCAACGGGGACAATTTGGTCCTCTCACTAACACGTTACGTGATTTATATGTTTTAATTACATGATTTCGTTATTTATATATAACTGTGACATGATTTTTTTCAGTAGGTTTACATTAAAATTAATCAACAATACAAGATAAAATTACTTGCGGAGGTTCTATTTTAGTTTGGTTTTCAAAGAATGCGTCAGAGATTTTTAATAAATGTATAACTAAAAAATATTTATTTTTTAGTTAAAACAAATTTGCGATAATTTTCACGCTTTGTCGTTACAGGAGAATAAAAAGATGAGAAGGAAAGAAGACAGTGAAAGAAGAATATAAAGAAAAGAAAAATATAGAAGAAAAGAAATTAAAAGGTAAACTGGGAAGAAGAAATGAAGAGAAATGAAGAAAGATGGTAGTAGAAACTCGATTATTAAATATAATAAATCTGATTTTATTTAATAATAATATTTTGTTTCAGACTTATCGGCCATTTTTGTTGGTTAAGACGGAGTTGGTTGTGTGTAATGAACAATTTGACATAGTTAAACTTTAGACAAAACTATTTGACATTATAATTGAAAATTTGATGTTCTGTAAATGATATTTGACATTTTAATTTTTGATATTGTAATAAGTTAAATTTATCATTTATAGTGAATTAGCATTTTATTTAAAATACAAATTTTGTTATTAAGATACGAGGGCAAGTCAATAAGTTTTTAGAAAAACATAGTAGAACATATTTTTTTTATTTCTCAACATAGTCTCCTTTCAGCTACAATTGATCCAACGATTCTCCAACTTTTTCAAGCCGTCCGAATAATATGATTTGTCCAACCCTTCAAAATAAACCTCTGTTTCGGTGATGAGCGCTCTGATGGTGAATCTCTTTCCTCCGAACCATTTCTTCAGGTTTGGAAACAGAAAATAGTCGCAGGGGGCTAAATCTGGCGAATATGCTGGAGAAGCAATTCGTAGCGAAATTCGTTGAATTTGACCATCGATGCCGGGCACGTGTGAACCCGTGCATTGTCTTGATGGAAGAAGACTTTCTTCTTCGCCAAATGGAGACGTTTTTTCTTTAAAATGGTTCTTTAAAATTTGTTGAAATGGTCCAATAAGACTGTGTAGTAATCGCTATTGATCGTTTGCTTCGACGGAAGGTAATCGATATGAATTATATCGATCCCGCGTGCATCCCAAAAAATTGTGGCCATCACCTTTCCGGCCGATTTCACAGTCTTCGCCTTCTTCGGAGCTGATTCACTCGGTGAAGTCCATTGTTTTGACTATTTTTTCGTCTCGGGTGTAAAGTAATGGATCCATATTTCGTCCACAATAATGAATCGACGCAGAAATTCATCTGGATTACGTTGAAACATCTCCAAACATTGTTTTGAAGTCGTCACACGGTCGCGCTTATGGTCCACAGTGAGCAAACGCGGCATTTTTCTTGCCGATAGCTTTTTCATACCCAATTGTTCGTGCAAAATTGAAATCACTATGCTATGTGATATGCCTGTAGCCTCAACAAGGCTCACGCACTTTCACTCGTCGATCAGTCATAACAATATCGTGGACTTTATCGATGATTTCTGGCGTAGCAGCCTCAATTGGACATCCCGAACGAGGTGCACCACATGTGGACGACCATTAAATTAAATTCATTCACCTAATTGTATACAGTCGCAAACATTGGTGCAGATGTGCTATGAACATTATCCAACTCGGCTTTGATTTCTTTCGGCATTAAACCTTTCATATGTAGATATTTGATCACTGCGAAACTCGTTTTATTTTACAAAAAATATAAAGATTGTTCGCTTTAATCGTCTACAGAAATGAAACCACGCGATGAATTCCGCTCAAAATTTGACAGTAATCAGTTGAAAAATGCTACTTGTCAAAAAATAATGTGACATGACACTGCGAGTGCCCCCTAACAGATTTTCTAAAAATTTATTGACTTGCCCTCGTAGAATAAAAGAAACTATATTCTCTTTATAAAATTAAATTATATTCGAACGTTAAATTAAATTAATATTACCGCAGTTATTTTTATTGGATACTGGACGTAATTGTTATACTGATGTTTACAGTATACTTAATAACTGTATAAAATCAAAATAATGATTCTGTACAATATTTTAAATTTGATTTTAAGTTATCTTTGTATTTATATATTCTTATTTAAATAAAATTTTATATTTTAAAATATTCTGTTTAACTTATTAATCACAAATAAATAACATTTATAAACAAAAATCTTATTGTATATTTATAGGCATATACCACAACGCAAGATGTTCGTAATGAAAATTTTTATATTTTAATTATGTAACAATTGGAAAAATAAACGTTTCGACCTTAAATTCATCATCTTCAGTATTACGAAATTATAAATTCGAAATAACGCATATAATACAACATCGCAGAATAATATAAAGAGTTTAAAATGCCGAGTTATAAATTGTAAGAAAAATTTTTTTCAAAATAATGTTCACAACAAGTTATCTTTGCTGAGTTAAATCTTCAAAGACAAGGTAATCGGATATTATGTCGTATATAATCTTGTTAAATTGTTGTTAAATTGTCTATTGTTAAAATTCAACCAATTAGTCTTATTCGCTATTCCTCTTTGATCATTCACATATAATTTCCAGATTCTAATAAAATGAATATAGTAAAATTAATGAGTTCAGAGTTATAATTAAGAAAGCACAATAATATTTTACCTATGTGCAATAATTTTTGGGGATGTGGTGAACTTGTGTTAATGAATAGAATATCAGAGACTATATGTTAAATTCAAATCATGACAATACAATTTATAAACAATTTTCGTCGAAAAACCGAAGGAGAGGGTAACTCTGGATTAAGTGGGGGAAGCTATAGTAAGCAAAAGAAAATATGCTTTAGGTAGGCGTTCTGTATCATTTTGTAATGTTAATAGCCTTGGTTTGTTTTTAATGAATATCATTTCAGACATGAATCTTTTTTGAAAACATGGTTCTGAATCTAATGAAATATTCTCCCAATCCAATTCATGTCCATGTTCCAACTGATGTTCCGATACTACTGTACGTGAACTTTTGAATCTCTTAATATTCGCTTTATGCTCCTTTATCCTTGTTTTAACTTTCCTTTTAGTCTGCTCAACATATGAAACATCAATCGAGGCAATTTATTTTATATACAACATTACAATGTTCCATTATGTCTAACTTATCCTTACCTAATATAATGACTGACTTTAACATGTTCATGGGTTTATAAGCTACTTTGAAATTATTCTTTTCGGCCATCGGTTTAAAATTTTCTGAAATTTCGTGCATGTAAGATATCGTAAAATAATTCTTTGGATTATTATCATTCGGATCATTGAAGTTCTTGGTTGTATTAGTATATAAGTCTTTCTTCCTTGACAAGGTTTTTATTCTGCTATTAATTGTGGAGAAGATAAAATTTAAAGGAGAGCCATTAGAGAGCAGAACATCGATAGACTCATATTTTTCTTATGATTATCCGGATGCGCAAGGAAAAGAATTTGAGCTACCCGATTATCATTCCTTTTTTGTGTTCTATTGGTTCGATTTGTAATTTAAATAGCCGAATTCGTCCCGATTTCTATAATTGTCAAATCTTATGAGACCCTAAACAATCCTCAAACTAACTCCAGAAAATCAACAGTAACTTCATAATTATGCTCAACTGTGAATCTCAGTCAATTTTATATACGATTACCTTCTCTTTGAAGATTTACCTCAGCAAAGATAACTTGTTGTGAACATTATCATTTTGAAAAAAATTTTTCTTACAATTTATAACTTGGCATTTTAAACTCTTTATATTATTCTGCGATATTGTATTATATGCGTTATTCCGAATTTGTAATTTTGTAATACTGAAGATGACCTAATTTAAGATCGAAACGTTTATTTTTCCAATTGTTACATAATTAAAATATAAAAATTTTTGCTACGAACATCTTGCGTTGTGGTATATGCTGTTAAGAGATTTACTCGTTTTAATATTTGACCACGTATTGACTTTTATTGTATATTTATACTTATTATATCTTAATATTTAAATTTTATTGATTTGTGTACATATTTTACTAAATACAAGTAAAATTTAATTTAGTAATAAAAGATAATAATAATTGAACATGGGTAAACGAAAAGTTGTTCGTACTGAAGAGGAAGAAGAAGAATTTCTGCGATTGAAAAGTTGTAAATCAACAAAAACATCGCGAGAGAAAAAAAGAAAATTATAATAATATTGTAAGACCATGTGCATATTTTTAATTTAGAACGATGTTTATATATTTTAAGATTACATTGAAAATGACTTGATTGGAGTTGAAACGTTTGTTTATTATAAATGTTTTGTATTATTTTTGCTTATTTAAATTAAAATTCTTTTTACGTTAAAATTCTTTATACGTTATTGGCTCTTTGCCCTTCTTGTATACTACTTTTTGCTTAATAAAACATTTGTATACAATTAACGTATAACTTTCAAAGGAACAATCATGTTCCGTGGCAGACGGGCTACAAGAAAGCTCGTATCAAATATATTTTCCAATTACAAACACGTCTTCCCATGATAACTTGAAGGATACTAATAATGTTAAGTACAGGCGATCACCTTCTTGTCCACCGCTAAATTCTACAGACAATAAACCATGCTTGATGGTTTATGCTGTGATACATCGCGGTACATCGTAAACGCATTGAAAACAACAGCTCTGATTTGCTTGATGAAGATGTCTTAGCAATGGTCTATTGTACGCTAGGATTAACGTAATTCTATGAGTGTGCGTCTAATGTGGCTACTGAAGCGAATCCAAAGAGACAACCGGTTGTCATATCTGTCCAAACTGTGGGCAGGTGGCGTTATTAATAAAGTAACAATATATAATATATAAATGTTGAATTATGATTTTTTTTTATTTTGAAAACCTTAGATGTTACAATCATAGTAATTAAAATTTTTGACAAAGAGAATTATAACTGAGTAGCTTATTTGTACCTCTAAAATATCATTATTTAACCTTCCATGGTGGAAAAATTTCAATGAAATTATTTCACGTTTTGAAACACTTTTCAGCAAAATTTCAGCATTTTAGAAAAATTTTAGTTAATTTAAGCCATTTTTTGCTAAAAAAATTCATTTTCAGTCAAATTTCAGAAAAATTTCAGTAAAAATTTCAGCGATTTTTCAATATGTTAACTGAAAAATTCACTTTTAGTAAAATTTCAGCAATTTCGCTGAAATATTCTAAAACGTAGAATATTTTCAGCGAAATTTTTTCATTAAGGAATTATTGTAAATATTTTATATATTACAAATATTATAAATATATTATAAATATTTTAATTCTTTACTTCATACTTTCTTTAAAAATGAATTTTCTAAATGTTCAGCCGTTATATTTTGTAACCTCATTAGTCACTACGTTTTATTTTATTCTCGCATTTCCCGCTCAGACACGAACAGTCACGAAGAATTCAATTTCATGATTAGCACTGAAATTTTGATTGGAGATTTGAGATTGAAGATCTGAGATTTGAGATTTGAAACCAATCTTGAAATTTGAGAAATGACTATGAATTTGGGCCTAGAGGACATTCAACCGGGCACCTCAAGGTAAGAAACTTCTTTCTACATTTCAGTAATTGGAATCTGCTATGGAGAGGAAAGTTAGATCTTGAAACTGGAAACAGACATGGCCGACGGGCCAACTAGAAACGGGGATAAAATGTATCCGCGCGCATCTACATCTCAATCGAAATGAGGCACTAGAAGTTTGCTAGCTAAGTATATCATGTGTTTCTTCCGTTATTTTTTATATTTAAATCTAATTGTGATTGACTCTTAAATGCCCTTTACTTAGATTTTTGTTTAACATTTTGCCAGGTATGTATATCACGTGTTTTTTCCATTATTTCAGATACTGAAAGAAAGAATTGCGAAGAAGGAAGAGCAAAGGATCGAATTCCAAAGTTAAACCGAAGCCGATATTACATGATTTTAAATCATCAAAGATCAAAAGAATATTATCGATTGGTGAGTTACTGGGCAATTATAGGACAGATTAGGTCTCTTCTTTTTTTATTAAGGACGTCATTTATATTTCTTATTGATATTTTTTCGAATATAATCGAACAGAAATGTATTTTTTAGGTCATCACACATTTATCTGTTATCCATGAATATTATGCACGATAATGTAACAATCTGCATTTAAGTATTGATATCATACTTACAAATACAACGAGAATGGCATTCAAAATAGCTTACGTATGTTTTTCATTAGGAGTGCTTAATGGCAAAAAAAAAGGTTCTATTTTTACATCGATTAACGTTCAGGTTTGTTCTTCACTAACTTTACTAAATTAATTTTTATTGTATATTGCTTTTTATAAGACAATAATTTTAATAATCTATAAATACAATTGTAATGTTGCATGTTATGTTCTAGGAATTATGATATCGACCGAAGAAAAGAACTGTGAGAATGAAACATTATAGAAGCAAGGCAATATAGAATGTAAGAGGAAACTGGGCAAGGCAATATAGAATGTAAGAGGAAACTGGGCAAGGCAATATAGAATGTAAGAGGAAACTGACCAAGGCAATATAGAATGTAAGAGGAAATTGGGCAAGGTAATATAGAATGTAAGAGGAAATTGAGTAAGGCAATGTAAAATGTAAGATGAAAATTGATGATATATAGAATGTAAGATGAAAACTGATGTTAATAGGTTTCTTCCGACGATCATATTTAACTGATTTCTTGGATAGAGTTCTTGTTATTGTAAATCTTCAATTTACAATAACATTAGTTTGTGTAGATTTCAATTCAATTAAATTTCTTCTTTTTACGTTTAAGGTCTATAAAAGAATATATATGATTTGAAATAGATATTTTCTACAATGCCTTCACGAAAAAATTTTCTTATATCTTCCCTAAATGTGGCAACAATTACTATTGGTCGAAAGGTGAGGCCCATAAAATTATTAACAAACATTTTTATCAATTCCCCCACAAATCCCAACATTTTCACAAAATGGAAGCTTGCTTGTAATATTGATACTGACAATTAAATGTCAAAATTTGCGAATTTGCAAAGATCATTTTTGTGAAGAAGATTTCATAAATTCTTCGAAGCATCTTTTAAATCAAAATGTTATACCTAAAAATTTTGAAATCACTTATTCTTTTATTAATAACGCTGTATCAGAATCTGTAATTTGTAACGATTCTTCTAAAATTGCGAATGCTGCCTTGTGTGATACCTCAACTTCCGTAAATAGTGACAAGATTTATGAAGTAACTCCTATTGAATTTCCTAATAGTCACTCTAGAAATTGCTCAATAAATTCAACAAATAAAAATAATTCTGATCCATATATGTTTGTAAGGATATAAATGATAATGTTGAAAATTGTAATTTTAATGATTTAAAATGGACTTCATGATGGATCTTTAATCGCCATAAAAAAATGAAAAAACAGAATTTTAAAAGAGATAGGAACAACTTTAAAGTCTATGTCACCGCGAAAAAGGGTCATGTATAAAATTCATCGCAAGGTTACTGCTCAATTGTGTAAAGTAAAAAAACAACTTAATGACAAAAGGAATGCTTTGACAAAATTGAAATCGATGACAATGTTTTTGAATGCATTGACAATAAACTCAATAGCGTTACAACAAATTTTATCAGTTCACAATTACGAAATGCAGATCGCACTCCTGTTGGTAGAAGATGGACAGAAGAGGATAAGACTTTCGCTTTGTCAATGTATAAACGGAGTCCTCTATAAATATTTGTCCATCTACTTTCAATTGCCACCAATCCGCACACTAAAACAAGTTTTGTCAAAAGTTCCTTTTGACACCGGAGTAAATGAACTCCTTTTAGAGCAATTAAAAATAAAAAACGGACGAACTGGATCGATATTGCACTTTAGTATTTGATAAAATATCCTTAAATAAAGGTTATCATTACGAAGCACATAATGAACAGATTACTGGTTATGAAGACTTAGGTGAGTTGGGTCGAACTTCTTAAACTGCTAATCACGCGCTCGTTTTTATGATTCGTGGCCTGAGAAGATCTTGGAAGTAAGTAATTGCTTATTACTTCACGACTGATACAATTTCCTGCAGCAACCTAAAATCTATAATAATAATTATTATTTTGAAACTTCAGAAGATTGGCATTAAAGTGAAAGCAACTGTTTGCGACCAAGGTTCCACTCAGAGAAGAGCCCTATCCGAATTGTGTGCAGAGAATAAGGTTGACCCAACTAGCTACACATTTGTAGTTAACCAGGAAATCGTAGTAGTAATTTATGATGTCCCACATTTATTAAAATGTACTCGTAATGCTTTGCTCCGATGTAAAATAAGATTTTCTGAAAATAAAGTAGCTAAATTTCAATACATTCAAAATGCTTTTAATGTTGAAACAAAATTTTTCATTTAAGCAACTTTACTTTAAATTAAATAAAAATGATTTTAATTTCAAAGATTCTTTTATAAAAATAAGAGTAAAAGTTGCAGCGCGTCAATTAAGTCGATCTGTTGCTGCTGCAATTCAATCTTTTAGTATATCTAACATCAATGAATTATTTCCTGTTGAATCGTTACAAACGGCAGAGTTTGCGCAATTAATAGATGATCTTTTTGATTCCTTAAATGGCTGGAAATTAATACCAGAAGATGGAAAAAAGTATAGATTTTGTTTGCAAGAAGACTCACCTTACTTTGAATTGTGGAGTAAATTATTACCAGAAATGACTAAATGGAACTTATCACAATTAACATCAGAAGAGGATGTCACAAATCAATATCATTTCGTGAAAGGATGGATAACAACAATAAAATCAGTGATGTATTTGTGGCATCAACTGAAAGCTCTCGGCTTGAAGCATCTGAATTTACGAAATTTAAACCAAGACCCCTTAGAAAACTTATTTTGTCAGCATGGAATCTCAAATACAAACCCCACCTGTCACCAATTTATAGCAGCCTTAAAAATTGTTGTTTTAAATAATTGGTCTGTTCCAATCTCGAATTCGAATTGTGAAGACGACAAGTGCGAAAATTTAGACAATTTTCGAGGATTCTTGAAAAGATCTGCAGATAGGATTCAAAATGAATAAAGTGAATCGCTTCAGAATATCGACAAGTGTACTATTGAATGGGTAACTTTCGAAGAATTGAATGTTGATGCATCCCAAGCGCTTTCTTATGTTTCAGGTTATCTTGTAATGAATCTTAGGATTCCTGATGAAAATTTTTTACGTTGTCGAACTAACTTTCTTTGCAACAAGAACAACATCATTTGTACACAATTTTTAAGGAATATTCTAAGGAAAGAGACGCATTAATCTATCCAAGTAATCAGGTCTTGACGTTAATAGAAAATGTTTATAATAAATTGTATCATTTTTTAAACGAAAATGGACACAAATCGAAACTAGAATCAAACTTCAAAGAAATATTTTTTAATAATTACAATAGCGAATTCTGCGACATACATCGATGTGATAATATGATCGTCGAAAAGTGTTTGTCACTTGTCGATATTCTGAAGCGATTCACTTTATTCATTTTGAATCCTATCTGCAGATCTTTTCAAGAATCCTCGAAAATTGTCTAAATTTTCGCACTTGTCGTCTTCACAATTCGAATTCGAGATTGGAACAGACCAATTATTTAAAACAACAATTTTTAAGGCTGCTATAAATTGGTGACAGGTGGGGTTTGTATTTGAGATTCCATGCTGACAAAATAAGTTTTCTAAGGGGTCTTGGTTTAAATTTCGTAAATTCAGATGCTTCAAGCCGAGAGCTTTCAGTTGATGCCACAAATACATCACTGATTTTATTGTTGTTATCCATCCTTTCACGAAATGATATTGATTTGTGACATCCTCTTCTGATGTTAATTGTGATAAGTTCCATTTAGTCATTTCTGGTAATAATTTACTCCACAATTCAAAGTAAGGTGAGTCTTCTTGCAAACAAAATCTATACTTTTTTCCATCTTCTGGTATTAATTTCCAGCCATTTAAGGAATCAAAAAGATCATCTATTAATTGCGCAAACTCTGCCGTTTGTAACGATTCAACAGGAAATAATTCATTGATGTTAGATATACTAAAAGATTGAATTGCAGCAGCAACAGATCGACTTAATTGACGCGCTGCAACTTTTACTCTTATTTTTATAAAAGAATCTTTGAAATTAAAATCATTTTTATTTAATTTAAAGTAAAGTTGCTTAAATGAAAAATTTTGTTTCAACATTAAAAGCATTTTGAATGTATTGAAATTTAGCTACTTTATTTTCAGAAAATCTTATTTTACATCGGAGCAAAGCATTACGAGTACATTTTAATAAATGTGGAACATCATAAATTACTACTACGATTTCCTGGTTAACTACAAATGTGTAGCTAGTTGGGTCAACCTTATTCTCTGCACACAATTCGGATAGGGCTCTTCTCTGAGTGGAACCTTGGTCGCAAACAGTTGCTTTCACTTTAATGCCAATCTTCTGAAGTTTCAAAATAATAATTATTATTATAGATTTTAGGTTGCTGCAGGAAATTGTATCAGTCGTGAAGTAATAAGCAATTACTTACTTCCAAGATCTTCTCAGGCCACGAATCATAAAAACGAGCGCGTGATTAGCAGTTTAAGAAGTTCGACCCAACTCACCTAAGTCTTCATAACCAGTAATCTGTTCATTATGTGCTTCGTAATGATAACCTTTATTTAAGGATATTTTATCAAATACTAAAGTGCAATATCGATCCAGTTCGTCCGTTTTTTATTTTTAATTGCTCTAAAAGGAGTTCATTTACTCCGGTGTCAAAAGGAACTTTTGACAAAACTTGTTTTAGTGTGCGGATTGGTGGCAATTGAAAGTAGATGGACAAATATTTATAGAGGACTCCGTTTATACATTGACAAAGCGAAAGTCTTATCCTCTTCTGTCCATCTTCTACCAACAGGAGTGCGATCTGCATTTCGTAATTGTGAACTGATAAAATTTGTTGTAACGCTATTGAGTTTATTGTCAATGCATTCAAAAACATTGTCATCGATTTCAATTTTGTCAAAGCATTCCTTTTGTCATTAAGTTGTTTTTTTACTTTACACAATTGAGCAGTAACCTTGCGATGAATTTTATACATGACCCTTTTTCGCGGTGACATAGACTTTAAAGTTGTTCCTATCTCTTTTAAAATTCTGTTTTTTCATTTTTTTATGGCGATTAAAGATCCATCATGAAGTCCATTTTAAATCATTAAAATTACAATTTTCAACATTATCATTTATATCCTTACAAACATATATGGATCAGAATTATTTTTATTTGTTGAATTTATTGAGCAATTTCTAGAGTGACTATTAGGAAATTCAATAGGAGTTACTTCATAAATCTTGTCACTATTTACGGAAGTTGAGGTATCACACAAGGCAGCATTCGCAATTTTAGAAGAATCGTTACAAATTACAGATTCTGATACAGCGTTATTAATAAAAGAATAAGTGATTTCAAAATTTTTAGGTATAACATTTTGATTTAAAAGATGCTTCGAAGAATTTATGAAATCTTCTTCACAAAAATGATCTTTGCAAATTCGCAAATTTTGACATTTAATTGTCAGTATCAATATTACAAGCAAGCTTCCATTTTGTGAAAATGTTGGGATTTGTGGGGGAATTGATAAAAATGTTTGTTAATAATTTTATGGGCCTCACCTTTCGACCAATAGTAATTGTTGCCACATTTAGGGAAGATATAAGAAAATTTTTTCGTGAAGGCATTGTAGAAAATATCTATTTCAAATCATATATATTCTTTTATAGACCTTAAACGTAAAAAGAAGAAATTTAATTGAATTGAAATCTACACAAACTAATGTTATTGTAAATTGAAGATTTACAATAACAAGAACTCTATCCAAGAAATCAGTTAAATATGATCGTCGGAAGAAACCTATTAACATCAGTTTTCATCTTACATTCTATATATCATCAATTTTCATCTTACATTTTACATTGCCTTACTCAATTTCCTCTTACATTCTATATTACCTTGCCCAATTTCCTCTTACATTCTATATTGCCTTGGTCAGTTTCCTCTTACATTCTATATTGCCTTGCCCAGTTTCCTCTTACATTCTATATTGCCTTGCCCAGTTTCCTCTTACATTCTATATTGCCTTGCTTCTATAATGTTTCATTCTCACAGTTCTTTTCTTCGGTCGATATCATAATTCCTAGAACATAACATGCAACATTACAATTGTATTTATAGATTATTAAAATTATTGTCTTATAAAAAGCAATATACAATAAAAATTAATTTAGTAAAGTTAGTGAAGAACAAACCTGAACGTTAATCGATGTAAAAATAGAACCTTTTTTTTTGCCATTAAGCACTCCTAATGAAAAACATACGTAAGCTATTTTGAATGCCATTCTCGTTGTATTTGTAAGTATGATATCAATACTTAAATGCAGATTGTTACATTATCGTGCATAATATTCATGGATAACAGATAAATGTGTGATGACCTAAAAAATACATTTCTGTTCGATTATATTCGAAAAAATATCAATAAGAAATATAAATGACGTCCTTAATAAAAAAAGAAGAGACCTAATCTATCCTATAATTGCCCAGTAACTCACCAATCGATAATATTCTTTTGATCTTTGATGATTTAAAATCATGTAATATCGGCTTCGGTTTAACTTTGGAATTCGATCCTTTGCTCTTCCTTCTTCGCAATTCTTTCTTTCAGTATCTGAAATAATGGAAAAAACACGTGATATACATACCTGGCAAAATGTTAAACAAAAATCTAAGTAAAGGGCATTTAAGAGTCAATCACAATTAGATTTAAATATAAAAAATAACGGAAGAAACACATGATATACTTAGCTAGCAAACTTCTAGTGCCTCATTTCGATTGAGATGTAGATGCGCGCGCATACATTTTACCTCCGTTTCTAGTTGGCCCGTCGGCCATGTCTGTTTCCAGTTTCAAGATCTAACTTTCCCCCCATGGTATATGTTCTGTGGAATCTGAAGCCAATAAATTGCCTTTAGCCTTCCACGTATCCGCGCACCCATCAATATTCGAATCTTAGCGGTTAAACCGTAATCACACTAGCGATTGAATTGAGATTGCGATTGACAAATCTACACTCATTCAATCCCACTGACGATTGTAGTTAGGAATTGTGGCCGCTACAATCGCTCATTCGTGTCTGAAATGAAAAATAGCATCGAAAAAATGCTAAGAAATATTAATGAATATTGGCAACTGCGGGAGCAAGAATTGATTTTGATAATTATTATGCTCCTTGCAAGTAAACGTATCAACAAGAGAATTTGGACGCATTGATGGATAGTAAGAAGAAAAGAAAAAGGATTATATCATAACCTTTTCTTGGAACTCAGTCTAGAAGATCCTAATAGATTCAGGAGGTGTATACATAAGAGTTTACATTCTTTAATGTACATCTAAAAAAGAAATATTAAAGTAATCAATTAATAATATTTATTACAGATGCTTACGTATGGAAACAGCAACTTTTGGAGAACTTTTAGAGAAAGTTTCTCCACTCATTGAAAAGAAGAATACACATTTGAGAGAAAATATTTCAGCAGCAGAAAGATTTTTTTTAACTTTGCGGCATTTGGCTACAGGTTAGATTAAATATAATTGCTTTTGTTTATGTTTTGTATTTTATTTTTAGGAGAGACACAGGAATCCTTGTCATTAACTTTTAGAATAGGTCAAAGCACAATATCTAGCATCATAAAATAAGTATGTCGAACTATTATTACTGTATTAAAGGAAGAATATTTAAAAGCTCCTTCTACTGAAATGGAATGGCAAGAAATTGCACGAAATTTTGGTGAACTATGGCAATTTGAAAATTGTATAGGTGCAATTGACGGGAAACACTGTAGAATTGACCCACCACTTACAATAGATCAGGGTCACTTTATTATTATTACAAGGATTTCTTCAGTATTATTTTAATGGCAGTTGTCGATGCTTATCTACACTTTATATACGTTGATATTGGGACAAATGGACGAATAAGTGATTCGGGTATGGAATAAATGTACTCTCAAGGCTCGTTTAGAAAGCAACAGCCTTCATGTTCCGGGTCCATCTCCACTATCTGACACAAAAGAAATGTTTCCTTATGTGTTAATAGGTAGTGAAGGTTTTCCTTTAACAAAGAAGTTTCTTATCCTGGTTCTCAGTGCTCTAGTAGAAAAAAATCGTAGAATTTTCAATTATAGGTAAAATACCTTTTTAAGAATTAAATGTAAAAATTCTCTTGATTATGATTTTATTGATAATGGATCGATGGTAATACTGTATTATACATTTCTTTAGATTGCCAAGAGCTAGACGTTGCTCAGAAAATGCCTTTGGTAATCTTGGAGCCAGATTCCAGATATATCGAAGTGCAATGAGATATGATTCAGATGATGCTGAAAAGATAATAATGGCAACTTGCTGTCTCCACAATATGTTATGGAGTAAAGTTGTTGGCAGAGCCATGTATACACTTCCATCATTTATTGATGAAGAAGATATAATGCCATGTGAAATCAGACCGGGTGATTTCCGGGAAGAGTCAGCAAATGGTTTAATAAATCTGGGTAATCAAGGAGGGAACAGGCACGCAAATTCTATTTTTCTAAGAAATAAATGGTGCGACTATTTTAATGCTGGAGGTGCAGTACCGTGGCAAGAGCGTATGGTGCGATAAAAAAGTTGTAACATTATTTATACATTCTTTAAAAATATATCTTTTATATCTTACTATCAGAAAAAATACACATGAGAATAATACACAGTATAAAATACAAGTAATAGACTATATTAATACAGAGAGAAAATTTGCAGATTTTAAATAAATATTAACTCCAATAATATTAATGAAATATTTATTAAATGTAAACATAGTTAGTTTAGTAAACATTTAGTTAATACAATTGTTTAAACACAATTGTTTTATTTGAATAAATATTTATTTAATATAAATATTTCGTTAGTATTGGAGTAAATATTTATTTAAAATCTGCAAATTTTTCTCTCAGTGTACAAATAATATCGATTTAATATAACATTTAAAAAATGCATCTATTAAACATATGCTTAAAATAATATGAAGTTTATTTTTATAATCTAAATTATCTAATACTTATATAAATACTTTAAAATATTATTTATATATTGTTTATATACTTATATGTATACTTTAAAATAATGTTTATGAATGATTTGGCAAAGTACGTTTTGTTATTTGTGTACACAAACCTATTTTTTTAAGGGCCTTAGCAAAATGACTGACTCATAATCTTTTTGATAACGGAGGGGAAATGCCTAACGCATACCACGGACCTCGGGGGAGAGCCCGGGGTTATGTGGGGCTTGCACCCACTAAAACCCCTCCGGGTGTCCTGCACAGGCTATAGCTGAGGGGCTCCCAGGAACGCGTTCAGCATACTTCTGGGAGCCCCTCTGGTCGGTCGGCTGTGGTCGACAATCTTTCCCGCCCGGGGTCGTCGGGAGACGGCCCCGGGCGGTGCAAAGGCACTAACTGCCCGAATCGGGCGCTGGGAGGGGACACCACCCCCGCGCCCGCCACCCCGGTTGTTGTTGGGCGACGGGAGTTGGGGATCCCGGCCCCCGCCGGAATCCCTAGCCCCCCAAGGGACGTTAATCTTAAGAGTCTGGCGTCTCTCATATCGTGGCGCCGCGAGACGTGCTCTCGCGGCGCATCCCCCGCGCGCGGCGATGCAGAAACCCGGCCCCCGTCACGCAGTCGTCGCGACTAGGGGGCGGCGGCACTACAACCCCGCGCGCAGGGGGGGTCATCCATTGTCCGGAGGCGGTGCGATCCTGGGGTCGGCAGCTCGCCGCCGCATCACTGCACCCCGCGTCCGCGACGCGGGGCCGTCGGTGATGACGGGGGTGGAGGGGCCTCTGACCCCGTCCACCACATGCTCATCCTCGTCGTCCTCCTCCTCCTCTGCCGCCTCAGGTATAGGGGGAGGAGGTCGCCGCCATTCTCGCCCCGTGGGACGGTCCCGGCGGCGGCGGAGGAAGGCCACAGCCACCCGGGGCCCGCTTTCTCTATCGTTCTGCCTCCTCCTTCTGTGACATCACCCGTTCGCAGAAGGAGGAGAATGCCTTCCAAGCCCCCTCCCCGCTGACCATCGCCCTAACGACAGCCGGCAGGGAGAGATCCCCCCCTATCTCCTGGACCAGGACACCGCGCTCGCCCGCCCAGGCCGGGCAGGCCTACTGACTCATAATCTTAAAATATTTTATGATGTAAATTTTTTGTTTTTTTTTTGCTACGGCCTTTACAATTTCTGTAATATTTTATCATATCTTTTTTTATATACCTTTAAATAAAATATATAATGTTTCTAACAGTTCGACAAACTTAAACGTAACACATTCAATATTTAAGTAGCAGTGATCGTTTATGCATATTAATGAAAATAATTGATAATAATTTTACACAAAAATGTGTAATCATACGTAAATAAAAAAAACATTGTGGTACTGTATCAAATAAAGAAACAGAATTATAAAAATAGAATATTGTTACCAACATTCATTATTTTCCTCTCGCATTTTAATAGCGGGAACAGTGGTAAGAATTTTTAGAATCTCTGTTTCACAATACAAACGTCTTTCTGGTTCCATCTCCCTTAATCGAGCAGCAATAAATAAACCCAGATGTTCGCAAGCATCAATAATCCTAGGTGGTGATTGTTGATGCATTTGATTTTGTGACATTTTCGTATTACCTATTCTTTTTAATGCTTGTACTGCTTCTTCCATAACAGTTGTCCTTTTCATTGCGCCACGCTTTACATAAACTGAATTATTAGCTTGCTTGTTATTTTCAGACATAGAAGTTGAATTTGAAGATTGCGAAGATGTACAGCGAGAATTTTGTAAGTTTTCAGAAGCAAATAATTCAGAATTTGTAATGTGAAACGCACATGGTTCTTCAGATAATACAGATGTATGTGGAACTCCAACTTTTTCAATTGAAATACTATTACTGCTGGCAGATGCAGATATATGTGTGAGTGGCACATTTGTTTTCGCAGAGGATTGTTCAATTATATTTTCAGGAGAACATGTGGGCTCTAATAAAGACGGATTTAAATCTATAGAACTGGCATCTTGATGTAAAGCCTGTGAAGTAGATTCATCTAAAATGTTGTCTGATATTAATACCCATTTCTAAAATAAAACATAACGTCTAATTTTATATTTATGATGAAATGAATTATGTATAGTGATGTACACCCAATTAATTAAAAAAAACATTATTTCTCATTTCTTAAAAAGAAACTGCTTATTTTTTTTACTTAATTCTTTAGTTATAGTTACATGTAAATTGGAAAAAATCAAAATATGGAAATATTGGAAAATATCAAAATGTATATTATTTTTAATTGAATTTGCAAGAAGATTATTGTTCATTTCTTCATTGATGTTAGTGATAATAAATGCCTGACCATCTTTTAGACCATCAAGATTTGATGAGCTTTCTGTTTGCACACAGGCTTTCTTTAAGAATAGCAGACTTGTGTAGAATGACCATTTAGATTTATAAATCTCATCTGTACCTTTACCACTGCATCTTTGTTTTAATTCTCTTATTCTTTTTTGATTGTTCATAAATATAACTCTCATATTAATGAATCTGTCACGAATTATTTCAGCTAAAAAATAAAATATTTTAGATATTTAGCTTAATACAGAGAAATATAACCTAACATAACCTTAATCTATTCCATTAAGGACAAGGAAAATGAGATAAAGAAAATTCATAAAAATAAAATTTACAACTACATTATATACTTATTTAAATCTTCTACTTATCTGTTATATTTGAGATCCCCATAAGATCTGCTACCTCTTGCCAAAGGACTTCTTTTATATCACTTCTTGTGTACATTGGATGAGAAACATTCCACAACTGCGATCTATTTTTTACCGCATCAATCAATAAAAATTCTTGATCAATAGTAAATATCTGCTTTTTTGGCGGCATTATACACATAAACTTGTATTCTTGTATCAAGTATGACACTTTTTGACTACAATTTAATATATTGTATTATCGAGACACATATGCTTTGGTATCACGTGACTAAAATCACAATATTTCATTGACTACGATTGGCCGATAACTGTGATTGACGATTAGAGCATTGTCTAAACAGCAGTCACTAATCTCAATCGGATCTTAATCGATTACTGCTTTGCTTTGATTGGTTGAAAAGTAATCGTCAATCATCAATCGCAATCTCAATCCAATCGGCAATCGCTAGTGTGATTACGGCTTTAGTCTGTTTTCCACATGATTACGTGGAAGTTGCGTATCTTCGCTATTTTTCCAGCATAGGGAAAGTGGTACCATCAAATGTCTTCAACATTATACTTCCACGTCAGAAAACGAAAAGAGAAATTATCAAGGGCATTATATTCATTTGGGGCTCCCCGAACGTTTCGAATTCTGTGTGAATGCTCTATATTGACTGTCACTCTGCGT
Source organism: Acromyrmex charruanus (assembly GCA_017607545.1). Lineage (NCBI taxonomy): Eukaryota > Metazoa > Arthropoda > Insecta > Hymenoptera > Formicidae > Acromyrmex > Acromyrmex charruanus. The sequence continues at coordinate 28,880 of JAANIC010001676.1, forward strand.
GCCGTCGCAAGTTGCCCCGATTGTCCCGAAGTATTAAAGAGATTCGTCGCTTATTTAGGGAGGACGAAAGAACAATCGTGGAATGATTCGCAATCCACTATAATTGAGATATCTAGCGCTCACTTTTAACCAATCGATAACTTGGACTAATTCTGCTACGATTTTCTTTGATACGCGGAATCGCGAATTTCGTATCACACCCATAACCTCAGGTTAATTCGAAACCGGGGAACCGGCCGAGCCTCCCTGACACGTAACACATCACGTGATCCGGTCTTCTCTGATTGGACTTGGTAATCATGCTCCGTAGAGCCATGGTGGGAGTATGCCGTTTAGGTTAGATAACTGCAAAAGCAGTACGCTTGTCACCTCGTACTGCTTTTCTCTTCAATTTTACAATTGATAAGATCTTTGTAAGTGATACATATTATTAATCTTGGAAATATATACCTTCCTCTATTGCATATATATACACAGTGCGACAAATATGTTCCCGGACACGAACCACATCTCAGCAACCAGTGGCGACATCTGTGCGTTCAAACATGCATTTTAAAGGTTGAACATTTTGCTATCATCTGTCAAAGTTTCATTCATTTTAGTTGACATATAACGAAGATATGACAGTTCATGTTAAACAAGATTTTGGTCGAGGTAGAAATTTTAATATGGAACAAAGAGCAGTGATTAAATTTAACGCAAAACTTGGTAAAAGTGCATCAGAAACATTCCGATCGATGCAACAAGTTTACGGCAGTCAATGTCTAGGTCGTACAGCTGTTTTTGAGTGGCATAAGCGTTTTTTGGAAGGCAGAGAGACCCTTGAAGATGACAAAAAATCAGGACGGCCAATTTTGGTTCGAACACCCAAAATGATCGAAAAAGTACGTGATTTTGTTGCAAATGATCGCAATGCATCACTAAAAATTATGGAGGAGGCTTTAAATGTCAGTAGAGAAACGATTCGAACCATATTACATGAAGATTTGGGTAAAACGAAGGTTTGTGCGAAGTTTGTTCCACACATATTAAGAAGCGATCAAAAATCAGCGAGAATCAATTATTCCAGAGACATCGTTGCAGCCGCAGAAAATAATCCAAACTTCCTAAAATCAATTGTTACGGGTGATGAAACATGGTGCTTTCAATATGATCCAGAAACTAAGCGTCAAAGTGCGGAATGGAAGTCAAAAAATTCACCACAAGCAAAAAAAGTACGAAAATTCCATTAAAAATCAAGACAATGCTCATCACATTCTTTGATAGCAAAGATATTATCCACAAAGAGTTTGTTCCAACTGGCCAAACAATTACTGGTGCATATTATCTCGAAATTTTAAAGCGATTGATGGGCAGAATTCATCGTATTCGCCCCGAATATCGTGATCCAGAAGATTGGTCTTTATTGCATGATAATGCACCGAGTTACACTTCATTGATTGTCCGTCAATGTTTGGCTCGAAATCGTGTCTCTGTGTTAAACCATCCACCGTATTATATTCACCTGATTTGGCCTCCTGCGACTTCTCATTATTCTCAAAATTGAAATTGAAATTGAAAGGACGCTTTTTTGATGACATTCCGACCATCCAATCAGCTTCTACACAGACACTAGAGGCAATTCCGCAAACTGAGCTAGAACATGCATTTGAATCACTATTGAATCGCTGTAACAAGTGTATTGAAGCCAGAGGAGAATATTTTGAATAATAAAACCAAAAAATATGTTTATTTGTTGTTTCAATTATGATTTTCAGGCCCTGTCCGGGAACATATTTGTCGCATTGTGTATATACATGAAATAAAATTATGAATTTTTACATTTCAGATATCTGAACAGGATTTGTGCATATTATAAAATGCCAGGTGCAGTTGCTCCAAGACAAATTCTAATAAAGAAGGATATTTGCTACACAACGGAGGATATTTGCCCAAGATGCAAACTCGAGACAAAAATGGTTGATGCTACAAGAATTCGTGATTGGAAATCTTCAAAAAATCTTTACTGTGTGAGGTTGGTACTGAAACGTGCATAAAAATGTTTTATAATGTATAACTCTCGTAAACACTAACATCAATATTATAATTCCTCACTCAATATCAATATTAAATTCAATATAATGCGAGTATGTAACGATTACGTAGTTGCGTGAAAAATTAATATATTCTCAGATAACATTTATGTTACATAAGATATCTAAAAGATGTCTTTTAGACATCTTTTAGACATAAGACGTCTAAAAGACGTCTTTTAGATATCTTATGCAACATAAATGTTATCTGGGTTGATGTTAATAACAGTTCGTGAGACAGATATTTTTCTCTAACGTATACCTCTTATTTTTTTAAGTTCATTTCCATTCATCAGAATTATTCCGCGTTGGTAGCAAAAGGATTATGAGGAAATGTGCCATACGAAATTTGTTTTGCAAATGTGATAAATCTGTAAAATTATTGTAGATAGAAGAAAAAATTGAAACATGTTATTCATAATGATAGTTGTTGCGTGAAAAAACTGCCTGTGGACATAAAAATGTTAGAGAAATCAGCTAATAAAACAATATCTGCAAAAAAAGGCTATATCAATAATATCCAATATGAATGTTGTTGTCTTACCTATGAATAATGCAAATTAAGTTACAAAATATTATAAAAGAAAATGAAGTTTTAAAAGAAAGATTTTATCATTTACGGGATGTTTTGTAAAGTCCTTTACATTTGATGCATTAATTCCTTGATCATGATGGTTAATTTTGCACATATTTCCAATTATATAAATTCTGTAAGACGTCTTATAAGAGATAAAATTTTTAATATTACTTCTGATCATGATATACATGCTATTTATATAGATTTTATTGACAATTATAGCTACTTAAAATTTCAAAAGTTTGAATATGTGTATTTTTAAAATATTAAAGCGATTTGGTAATAAAAACAAAATTTCTGGCAAAGTAATTGTTTGATTTTTTAATCGTAAAAAATATAAAAAAATTAATTACAAACATCATAAAAAATTATATGTCATTAGTCAAGAAAAATATAAAATATTTATTCAACATAAATTTTTAAGATATATTACACATCATTTATTATAAATTGTCACATCTGTAACAAGAAAGGAAAAATACTTACAATTCAATCACATAAAATTGGTAGTTTTTTTATATAACAATTATCATTATGAATAACATGTTTCAATCTTTTTTTTCTTTATAATTTTACAGATTTATCACATTTGCAAAACAAACTTGGTATGGCACCTTTCGCCTTATTTTTTTTGTTACCAACGTGGAATGATTTTGATGAATGAAAATAAATCTAAAAAATAAGAGGTACACATTTGAAAAAAATATCTGTTCCACCAACTGTCATTAACGTAACATCAATATGTTAGAATGTTTCACGCAGCTACATAATCGTTACATTGTAGGAAATGATAAAGAAATCGGGCCAAACATGAGTATTACGGGTGAGAGACTTGATACGTCGTATCACGTACAAAATTTTTGTACTTAATTTATAAGAGAAAAGTAGGGCAAAGGATTAATACAATTAAATTTTACTAAAAAGATGAAATCAAATTTTTTCAGAGACGCTATATTGTGTGTGTAGACTTTTATATTTTTGTATACGATAAAGTATTCTCGTAATAAGGTATGCATTTGTGTGTGTGTGTGTGTGTGTGTGCGCGCGCGCGCGCGCGCGTGCGTATATTATTAAATTATAACTTCACATTTAATTACAATTTTCATGCAATATATTATTTTTTCATACATAATTATTCAATTACAATTTTCATATAGTATTTAATTAATTATTATTTTTAATTTACTTATTACTGTTTAATATTATTATTATTATTAATGTGAATTATTTTTATATAAATTCGTTCGTTAACATTATATTATTATATAATTCTAATTTAAAAATATACTCGCTATAAACAATTTTCATGACATGATCGAATTATGTCTTTTTTTTTAAGAAAAATCATTTTGTATCTTTAAAAATCAGTTTGTAACTTTATAAAATCTCAAATTTATAAATGCCTTTCCAACCCACAACATGGCGGCGAGTCATGTGACCTGAGACTCACTACATCAAAGGTACCGACGCTCAATGTCCATGTAATACTGTATGTTGTTATGTCCGCAATAACTTTTGTCTAAGAATAATTTCTAAAATCACCGGCACAAGACACGAACGCGTCGAGCCGTTTAGACTGCACCTGACATCTCTCTCACAAGCGAACTAGAGAATACGATTATGGAAGGGGTTTTAGGAACGCTCACTGGGCAAAAGCTAGGAGGTAGTGCAGAGAAATAGCGCGCGTCGTACAGGATGGACCCGCGGAAATTGAGTCTCCTTTCCACTCTAACTTACTAAAAATAACGTATGCGAACGTAATGCTAAGCCGAACGCGATATTCTCGCAATTTCAATTTCTAGGAATTTCAATCTCAGTTAACTCAAAACGCCAATCCAATTTTTAAATCCTAGTTATAAGAAATAATCTCTATGTTAACTTAGAAGTAAAGCTGTCTAGTGTAAAATTATTTATTAAAAGTTTAATCAGTGTAAGAATCATTATTAAATATACATTCATGTATTCCATGGACATCTCCATACTCTTAATTAATTCATTCTAACGCTAATAATAATATGACCGCTATCGAATATTAACAAAAGGCGATCGCGCACATCCTTTAGTATGACTCAAATCGGCAGCCAAATCTTTCCAAGGAGCAATAGAAGCCTAGACATACACTTCCGCTAGCATTTGGGAACATTGCAGAGTATCCATCCGAGGTATCTCAAGGTAATGAAATCTCTACACCTCGCTAATCAAAACTCGCTATAAATGAACCATAGAGAATGTGTCCTATCCTCCCGTGTTCGCGCACTTCTATCGATGCTCGACTTTTATCCGTACATCGCGTAAGTACGTAGCGGCCGTTGTGCGTCCGCCTTGTTCCACCAATATAAAGAGAGTGGAATAATTAAATGCATCGAATGTTACATCGCGTTATTGCCTTCCAAAAAGAAGAATTATTATGGGATTCTGCGTCATTACATCCATTTGGGTTACCCCGAACGGCTCGAGACCTATAACGCATGCTCCCTGATATTAGTTACGCTTCGCGCGGTTACAACTTGCTTCGAGTGTCCAAGAGTATTAGAAAGATTCCTCGTATTCTTGGGAGCGACGGAAGAGCAATCATGGAACGACTCCGAATCCATTATAATCGTCATGTCTAGCGTTCACGTCTAGCCAATCAGTAAAGTGGACAACCTCGGTCGCTTTCTTCTCTAGCGCACGAAATCGCGAGTTCCGTATCTCACCTATAATCTCAGGTTAATCCGAAACCGTGAATCGACCAGATCACCCTGAGACGTAACAATGTATTTATACTGTGGTGAGGCTCTCTAGTGCCGCTTACCGCGCTACATGTAATAGAGGAGAAAAGAAGCAAGCGGCTGTTTGTGCAGTTCCTATAGTTACCTACTTAATTTCTATATCACGTACCGCGCTACAGTAATCGCACCCTCAGGTTAGAGTCTCATGAGGTGTATTTATCGCGTATCGCGTAACCAATTGAAAGCGATCCGCTGTTGTGATTTCGTGTTTTACTGATTACTGATTGGTTACACGATGCGCGATACGTGGCAAATATACTTCATAGGACTCCAGCCTCAGAAGTAATTGAATTAGATCAAAGACATAGAGAATGGATTGCTCGATTGTATCTAAGTAATATGGTTAACAAAAATGAGAGAGAGATAGACCGTGGAAGATGGCCAATCTCCCTCTCATTCTCTCTCTCTCTCTCTCTCTCTCTCTCTCTCTCTCTCTCTCGTTATATCGTTGAGTGAAAGAGATAAAAATTGACCGTTTTCTATGGTCTCTCTTTCTCTCTCTCTCTCTCTCTCTCATTTTTGTCGATCATACTACTTATTAAATACAATCGAGCAGTCAATTCTCTTTTTGGATTAAATCGAATTGGTGAGAAGTACAATGTGCACGAATTTGCATGATGCAATAAAAAGAGTACGTAAAAACAAACAGGTACGTACGTTAATTGTTATTCTAATAATTAATATTGTGTATTTTATTCTAAAATATATATCAATAATGGAAATATACAATTTAGTAAAAAAAAATCTGGAAAAGCAAAATATAATCTTGGTATTAATTTTTAATTATAATTCTAAGTTATAATTATTAATTATAACTTTGGTAATACTCAAGAATTATATCTTGCTCGTCGATTTTGATGAAATTAGGCTTATTCGACGCGGTTTTGCATAAAACGAAAGAATCTGGCAAAAAAAAGCGTCCTGTGAGCGAGGTATTAAGCATTAAAGTTAATAACTATTGAGGTCAGGAAATCTGTCATAGAGAAAATGAGGTCTATAATTGTACTGTTCCACATGGGTTTCGACTTTTCACGCGAAGCGACTCTCACTCCCTACTCTCACCTCCCTCCTCCACTACAAAAAGGCGCACGATTTCTATAATTGTATTGTTGTTGTTGAGATTAAAAAATCTGTCATGTAGACAGTGGGATGTATAGACTAGGGGTGCGTTCAGAGTTAGGGGCTCCGCACAATAAAAGGAACAGGGAATAAGAATTTCAGAAATTCTATTCCACAATACATGATTTTTGATAGGTTGAAATTCTTATTCTCTGTTCCTTTTATTGTACGGAGTCTCTTATGCACGAAGCGCATGATGCATCATTTGTCCTCATTATTCACCAAATAATAAAGAAGGATAAAACGATATATCATGCGTAATTTGGAACGCATCTTAGTGCTTATTGGTTCGGGGCGGTTACGCCGTCTCAAACAAAAAAAAAAAAAACATATCTTACCCAATTGGGATCTAACCGTTCAGAAGTTGCAGCGTAAACAGTCGAGTATTCCCTTGTTATATACTACAGTCGAGTATTCCCTTGTTACAGTCGAACGACAAGGGAATGCTCGACTGCGGTTGGTTGGTTTTTACATTCTGACTCGGTTAAAACCCTCGGTGGAAATTAGGTCACTGTCCGCTTGGAATATTTCTAACCCATGAAAACAGCGCGGTATAAAGTCTTTTTACTGGCAAGGACGCAGTCAGATACAGAGAATCATTTCATCCTTGTTTAACGTAGGTAAACAACAAGGATGTAATGATTTATGTGTTACACTGTGTCTGACTGTGTCCTTGCTGGAAAGCACCCACTATCTCGGCTGCAACTTCTAGGCACTTCTAGGCGGTTAGACCCCAATCTGATAAGATGTTTTTTTTTTGTTCGGCTACGCCGCCCCGAACCAATAAGTACTAGTCTATACACTCCACTGTCTACATGACAGATGAAATGATCGTGCTACATAGTAACATTTTAATCAACTTTAACGCAAAATATCTCGCTTCGCAGAGCAATTCCGAATATTTTTTTGCCAGATATTTTCATTTTACGCAAAAACGTGTCGAATGAACCGAATTTTATCGAAATCGAAGGTGAGAAAGAGATTTCTTAACCTCAATAGTTATCAACTTTACCGCTTAATATCACAGAGCAGAGCTCTACCAGCTCTTTTTGCCAGATTCTTTCGTTTCATACAAAACCGCATCGAATAAGCCTAATTTTATCAAAATCGGCGACCAGGACACAATTCTTAAGTATTACCATAATTTTTAATTATAACTCAAAGAGTATTAACAATTATATATATTATTATATTTATTATACATATTATATTAAACAGAAAATTGTTGCCTTATTTGTTATATTAAGTCAAAATGTTATTTGTATCGTTTTTTGTCCATTTATATTATATATTCCAATAACAATGTATTTACATAATATTCTTGAGACTTCCATGGGTGCTTTCTATATAACTGTTGTATGTTTCGTGGGTTTTCTTCATGTCTAGATCCATTCTTGGAATGCCAACGTTTCGTGAGCCTTGCAGTTCACTTCATCAGGACGAGGAGCAGCCTGATACTGAGCTGTTCCTCTAGG
>JAANIC010001676.1:47520-71268 GCA_017607545.1 Acromyrmex charruanus
TGTTTAAGAATATTATATTGTCTTTTAGACTATTATATTTTATAAATATTGGTAATCAATGTCAACGGATTATTAATAAATGTCATTATGTAATAGTTATATCTTAATCTATTTGTAAAATTTAAAATATATTTAATAATAAATTAAAAGAACAGAGAGCTAATTAATAATTTTCTATAATTAGTCATTTTCTCTATTTCTAAATGATTTATTTATGCGAAGATTTACATCAATATTGATTTTTGGAATTCATCAGGTATCATCATCTGTTACCTATACTAATCTGTTAAATATACTAAACTCGATTCTGCCTTCTCCGTGGGACTACAAATAATTATCAAGGCGATCAGTGTGTCTAGAAAAGGATTGTTGGCCTGTGACGAATCACCTACAAATCTAGAAGAGAGATTTCAAGAAATTGGTATAAATAATATTTACGAGACGTGCTTATCAAGAAATGTTGTTATCTGTGGTTAAGGTCGCTGTATGCGATGGCAGTAGAAATTTTAGACCGCGACAAAGACATAACGCAATAAATTCCAAATATAGTACTCAAGAATATATAGTTAACGCATAATAACGCAATAATGTATATCGCACAGCAACGCTCTAATCATCAGATAAAAAGTTTATTTTTTTCTCCTGAACTTATAAATATTACTATAATATAATAAAATAAAAGATAATTACAATATATATAACAATTTCACATGTTTTTGATTTCAGTCTCGATTTTCACAATACATAAACGGCATGATTCTATATCATGAAATGATCCATCAAAAAACATCGGAAAATGTGGAATTTATCGAGTTTCTGCGTCGAAGAAACATTGTAGCCGGTAAAAGTCGATCGAAGTTTGATACATCTCTTTGATACCGAGGATGAGAAGACTACGCAAGGTTTGGACAACTTACAGGAGAATTATGTTCGATATAAAAAGGAGGGTTGTCATCTCGCCGAGTAGAGATGTGTTTTTTCGATTTCGGAACGATGCCCTAGTCAATGATAACCAACGCAAATATTCTTGCAAGTCTGATTATCTCAATATTCATAGAAACGATATAATGTATCGTATGATTGACAGAAATTAATAGAAATTGTTGCATAATAAATTTTATCGAAAATTGTTTATAAAATCTACGTATTGTTCATCGTAATACATAATTATAATATTAGGTGTTGGAATTAATTCGTAGCGTTTTACAAGAGATGGCACAAGCAGTACACTATTTCGTTGTTACCTACAGTTCTGTATACATTGTAAACATCTATCATAGGACGTCATTTGCCGTACATAACCTTTCTTGAAATCATAAATAACAACACTGTATAATTCATTGAATATGTCAAAATTTGTGCCGAATAAAGTGTATTTGCGGGGAATTTTATTACACTACTTTATTCAAAAGAAATCTGCAGCTGAAGCGCATAGAATTCTTGTTCAGACTTATGGTGACAATGCTCTGTCGGATACGACATGCAGAGACTGGTTTCGACGCTTCAAAAATAATGATTTTGAACTTGAGGATAAAGAACGTTCTGGCGCACCGAAAAAATTTGAAGACAAAGAATTAGAGCAATTACTCGATGAAGACCCATCTCAGACGCTATCAGAACTTGGAAAAATATTACAAGTTGATGAGTCAACTGTTTCAAAACGTTTAAAAGGGTTAGGAATGATCCAGAAGCAAGGACATTGGGTGCCGTATGAATTGAAGCCGAGAGACGTCGAACGACGTTTTGGCACGTGTGAACTACTGCTTCAACGGCAGAAAAGAAAAGGTTTTTTGCACCGTATCGTGACTGGCGATGAAAAGTGGATACACTACGATAATCCAAAGCGTAGAAAATCGTGGGGTAAGCCCGGCCATGCATCCACATCGTCCGCAAAACCAAATATCCATGGCTCGAAGCTTCTTCTCTGTATTTGGTGGGATCAGCAGGGTGTAATTTATTATGAACTGCTTAAACCGAACGAGACTATCACGGGGGATCGCTATCGACTTCAATTGATGCGTTTGAGTCGAGCCTTAAAAGAAAAACGGCCGCTATACGCGCAAAGACATGACAAAGTGATTTTGTTACATGACAACGCTCGGCCTCATGTTGCAAAACCAGTAAAAACCTACCTGGAAACGCTTAAATGGGAAGTTCTACCCCACCCGCTGTATTCACCTGACATAGCTCCTTCCGATTTTCACCTATTCCGTTCGATGGCACATGGCCTAGCTGACCGGCGCTTTCATTCTTACGAAGAAGCTCAAAAATGGATCGATTCTTGGATAGCCTCAAAAGACATGTCGTTTTTCCGACACGGGATTCATGTACTGCCAGAAAGATGGTCAAAAGTAGTAGAAAGTGATGGGAAGTACTTTCATTAATGTATTTTTTAATGCTCATGTGAAATAAATAACATTCTTTCATTAAAAAAACGCTACGGAATTAATTCCAACACCTAATATAATGATTATTATATATAGATAAAATTTATAACTGACATTTGAATCATAGAAGTATATACATATAAAATATTATTACATAAAATGCAGTTCTATTGTGTAATATTTTGAAAGTAATATTCTTGAGGCTTCCACGGATGCTTTCTATATAAAGATTATGTGTTTCGCGGATTTTCTCCGTGATTCTTTCTAGATTCAGTAGTAGAAGTATCAGGTTGCTCCTCGCCCTGATGAAGTGGACTGCAAGGTTCACGAAACATTGGCATTCCAAGAATGGATCTGGACATTCGAAACGCATAATCTTTATATTTTTGAAGTGTAACATATTTATGTTACACTCGATGTTATATAGATTCATTAGCATTTGCCAAAGTGCGCGAATGGTTCCCATAGTAGAACCGGAAATATTGAGTAATAGCGAATATGATATAGATCGGATTTTGCAAGTTCCCGAAGAGATGTTGTCCATCCTGTTTCGTGTTTTGAATGAATATCATGTGTATCTAGAGGAAATGATTATGAAACCAGCAATGGTACTGTCGGGTATAAAAAACGCAATAAAGTGCTCGCCGCAGGCATTTAATTTATTTTAATAGAATACAAAGCGAATTATAATCTTTCTCTAATAATATATTTTTATTGAATATATTTGCTCTTAAACATTATCGCGATTGTTGCTCAGTATATGCTAAGAGCATTACAAAGAACAATACCCATAGCAGTTCCAGCAATTTTTTTTCTAAACGGTAGTCAAACCGATGAAGAAGCTGTATTAAATCTAAACGCCATTAGCGCATGTGATAATATAGTAAAATGGATGATCAGTTTCTATGGACGTGTTTTGCAGGTGTCTTAAAATTTATTTGTAAATAGAATTTGTTGTATTTACTGATATATCTATTAATTCTTTGATAAATTTTAAACTGGTAAAAACAATTCAATAAGTTCTACTTATTATCTGCTTTATTAGAATATGGCAATGAAAATTTGGAAAAACAATTCGGAAAATGTAGATAAGGCTCAAACAATGTTTCTTAAAAGATTCAATTATGCTCCGAAGCATCTTTGAGAAAATTACGAGTTGAATACAATATGTATTCAAACATATAAAACAAAAAGGAAATTAAAAACTCGAATTAAAGAACATAAGGTTGACATAAGAAGATCCACCTCTAAGATATCAGTGATTTCACGCTACCAATTGAATGAGATGCACGAATTGGATTGGGATAATATTAGAATTTTAGATACGGAACAATCATTATTTAAAAGAAGAATTTCTGAAATAATATACATAAAAAGCCAAATAGTATTAATAAGCAAAGTGATACTGAAAGTTTGCCTGATGTTCATCTGCCTTTTCTAAAGAAAGATCTCTCTCTTAATAAATAATTCTAGAACAATCTAAACCTTTGACATATATATAAATAGCGATAACACACACTATATAACGAATAACAATACACAATGTCACGAAAAATTTCCATCTGCGTGAAAGAAGTTATTAATAGTTTAAAATTAGAATTTGGAAATTCTTGTTCTACATAATTTGCAACATGATAATTGGCGCTGTAATATTGTTGTACGATGCACCTTAACAAGAAAGAACATGTTTATACATACTTATATTATACGATAGCTGAATTCAATGTGAGATATATGTAAATTCTGCGTTTTCTAATACGTATTTGTGATTTTACTAAAGATGGTCAGATTGTGTCGAAACGTCTAAAGATTTTTTATTAATGTAATGAATAATTAAATTTCACAAACAACATCCAGTACTGTGGTTTCATGCTCCTTTTTTTTATATGCTTTATAAACATCATTTGTTAGAATTATTCAATATGTATTCACTTATGAAATAAACAGATATTTAATTTCCTCTGTTTGTAATTATACAGCACATTCATAAAATTTTACAATCGCCAGGAAAATTAACATAATACGAATACTTTAAATATGTGTACATATATATATATATATATATACATATATATAGTAAAATATATATACAGTTAAAGAATAATTTTTAATAAATAATAACGTGAAAGTTATAATTATTTTGACAAAATGTATGTACATAATGTAGGCGAGAATTCTTTATTCTAAATTTTTCAAAAATCAGATATATGATGTATATGAAATTTCATTATAAATAACAATAAATTATTTAGAACATATATAATACTAAAGATAATAGTATAAATTAATTGAACTCTCAATATTAAAAATATTATAAAAATAATAGGTAACTAAAAGCTAGTACACAGTTATTATTAATGTACGTTACAATTCTTCTTTATTCTTCACCTATACATATATTTACGACGTTTTAACTGTTTTTTTCAGAAACGTCGAAAATATACGTATAGGTGAAGAATAAAGAAGAATTGTAACGTACATTAATAATAACTATGCACTAGCTCTTAGTTGCCAATTGTTTTTGTAATATTGTTTTTGTAATATTGTTACTAAAGATGTCTACGAAAACAATTTTTCTTAATAGTTTCTTGTATATATACTCTATAAATTCTTTGGAGTGGAATCTCACTTTAGAATAAAAATTGAGCCAGCTTTGAAAAAGAATGGCTCAATTTTCATTCTTTAAAAATGAGATTCTAAGTTTTAGAGAATAACTTTTATCAAATCTCATATATCAAAGATGGATAGACTATAAATACGTCCATCATTGCATTCATTATCGTCAGTACATTTTCATATACTTGACAATATTCAGCAAACGAAAATGGATTAAAATGAATAGATTCAAATTTTCAGAAATATTGATTCGCGAATGTTAAAATGAATGCTTTTCAATCCTGAATGCATTTTTATTCATTTATAGGAATTGGAGCATATCTCTATGCCTTTCAATCTAAAAATAATATTAGCTTTTTCTGTGCATTGTGAATACTGTTTAATTTAAAATTTTGAATAGGAAATGCAGTTTTTCAATCCAATTGCAACGCATAAAATACGCATTCGGATAGAAAAAAATTTTAAGCCATTTTAATCCATTCTCGTTTGCTGGGTATACAAAATTTTGAACACATCATATAGACATATGTAATATGAAAAATTGAAAACATTAACCTAACGAAAAAAAATCACTTGATTAGATAAGAATCAGTGATCGAGCCCACCCAGCAAACGAGAATGTATTAAAATGGATTAAAATGTTTTTAATGAGTACTTTAAATCCATGAAAATGGATTGAATGGATTGAAATGGATTGGATCCGTGCTGACATTAGTTTAATATTCAAAAAAAAAAAAACATTCATATTTATGGGTTACAAATTTTATTTCTAAAACATTTATAATAATTATACCTGAAATTAACTACTTCAAATTGATATTAAAAAACCTTAGTAAGATTCAAACCTGGGACCTCTGGATTATGAGTCTTCTACGTTACCCGTTACACTACTTCTTCAATTGGTTATTCATTCTCTACTTCAAATTATAACCAGCTAAACCAGTGCACAAAATTATATAGATATAATAAAAATATCATAATTTAACAAATATAATAAAATATATATAATTTACATTTCCACGAGACAACATTGGGTAAGTGTTGGATAATTTAATCTCGCTTGGTCGATGTTGCCGTGATTAGTCTAATATTCGGATTGTGTTCGACTTGGTTTGCGAGTGTTCACATCAATCATTCATTTTACTTCTAATCAAAGAGAAGCAAAAGAACATAGCTCAATTATTTTTACATTGCAACTTTTTTTTAACTTAGTTGGATTAAAACGAAAAATTTCCTACTTATAATTTTGAATAATTTAAATAGTATTTATGGTCCATTTTTAAATAAAAATTTTTTGTTATTCAATTAGATTGAAACTGCATTTCATATTCAGAATATTGAATTTAGTAGTATTCATGTTGCATAGAAATTGTGCTGATATTATTTTTGAATTTAACTGAATTAAAAAAACTATACTTTCTATTCACAATTCTGAATTAAGTAGTATTCACGATGCACAGAAAATACTAATATTATTTTTAGATTGAAAGGCATAGAGATATGCTCTATGCAATTCCTATAAATGAATAAAAATGCATTTAGGATTGAAAAGGATTCATTTTAACATTCATGAATCCGTATTTCTGAAAATCTGAATTTATTTTCCATTTCAATGCATTCTCGTTTGCTAGGCACTTAAGTAATAAACTATCACGCGTATGATAAGACAATCTGATGGTTAAGAAAAAAAGAGACACGTACGTTTAATAATATTTGTAATCATACGAATATTTCAACCTTTAATACTGTTTAAAAAATTTCATCAGTTTCGAGAAAAATGTTAAGCAAGTGCCCTTGACTGACCTCTAAAATAACGGTTCTCAATGCAACGCTCGCATTTATGGACTTGCCCGTCTACTGGTCGATATGTCGTCATCTATCTTCGGCAAACTGCTTAGACTATGCTATAATGTTCTCCTTCCTGGTTTCTGAATAACTCATTATCACGTGGTACGCCAGGAATGTAACAGATATGTGCTGCGAAGTAATATAGTGATCTCTCACAGTTCAAGAAAATTGCTCAAACATTAAACTTTTATTCGTAAAATAATATTTGTAATCAAGTCCAGCAAACGAGAATGAATTAAAATGGATTGAAATTTTTTTCTATCCGAATGCGTATTTCAAATAGCGAATATTTTTTTTGAATTTAATTGCATTCAATTGGATTCAATTAGATTCAATTGGATGCAATTGGATTGGAAAACTGCATTTCCTATTCAAAATTTTGAATTGAATAGTATTCACAATGTGCACAGAAAAAGCTAATATTATTTTTAGATTGAAAGGCATAGAGATATGCTACATGCAATTCCTATAAATGAATAAAAATGCATTCAGGATTGAAGAGCATTCATTTTAACATTCATGAATCAATATTTCTGAAAATCTGAATCCATTTCAATTCATTTCAATTTATTCTCGTTTGTTGGGAAGATAATATCATATATTATTTACATTTATTTCATAATCTATGAAATAAATGTTATTCGGTGCTATATTCTATCAGCGATGGTTTTTGATAAACATTAAATAATAATAATAATAATAATAACAATAATAATGCAGCCAAAACAATTGAATTATGTTTTATATTACACATTTGTCTGTATAAATTTTTCAACTTACTGTTACATTGAATTTTACAGATTTATTACGTTCACTTTTTAATTCCAGTTTAAAGTTATATGGCGAAAGCCAATCGGTTAATTTCCGTCCTGTCTTTGACAATGTCATAAAGTTGAGCACCCTCGTATATAAGAGTTAGAGCGCACGCGCGCCATAAACACACAATCAGACTTTGAAACCGACAACAGCTGGCGTAGCCTTTCTCAGTCATACTCCAACCATCAGGTGAATTATACAGGCGCTCGCGCAGCTTCCACATACGAATTTGTCCTCATTTACAATTAGGTGAGTTACTTCGTTTTTACGACGAAAAACATTGTGTATCCATGATACATGCCCTTACTCGTATCTTCCTAGGTATCGATCGTTTGCCTCGAGGAATATCTGAAATTTTATACTCAATTTATCTATAACGACCTTTAACCTTGACTGACATTTCGTCGCCACTATTGTCGTACGCGACTTATCCGCTTGCTATTCAATGATAAATACCAAATATCAATGACAAGTCTTGCCTTTATATTATCATCAAAATTCTTATATTCTCCGTCATGACTTCGAAATTATTATACGTAGTTGCCACACGTATGACCCACTCTCATTATACATGAGTATGTAAGTATAATAATTATTAAATAAGATCTTTTAAAAGAAATCTCTTTTTTTTTGCAACGTGAATGTCTCGATAAATATAGTCGAGCAATAAGTTGGAGCAATTTTCTTTACATTTTTCTATTAAGAGAAAAAATGCTAAAATGTATTTTATTTTTTAAATTAGATTTTACGTCAATTAAATATCTTTATTATTACATAGATACCTTTATTATTACATAGATACTTGATTATTACATAGATAGTTTTATGTGTCTATAATAATAAAATATAAGTTCATTATTTCATTCTAAGTCATTATGTCAACTTCACTAGTCGAACATATTGTATTAGTATAACATAATCGTATATTAACAAATATAATATTTATACTCCAATAGAGGCAATAGAGAAATATTTTATTATAAAGTGAAAATAACAAAATTATCGAAAAGATATATACATATTTTAATAAAAAAAATGCGTTTAATATTTTACGTATATGAAGTTATTCTTATAAACACACACGCACACGCACGCACGCACGCACGCACGCACGCACGCACGCACACACACACACACACACACACACACAGATCACACACGCGCGACATATATATAAGAATAATTTCATATACGTAAACTATTAAATATATTTTTTTTTATTCGAAGACACTATATGATAAAGAAGAAAACATACGCTGTCAAATGAATTTTAAGATTTTCATTACATTTATTTAAAAAGCGCATAGTGTACATATATAAATAAATGAAATCTCTTTCATTATATAAAATAGAGAAATATCTGTGCCTTAAAGAATTATAATAAGAGCGAATATTATATCATAATATTACATAACTAATATGTAATATTATGCCATTTTTATAAGGAGTCGGAAGAATTTTTCCACGTGCAGTACAGCATCAAATACAGTAATATGCATTGCATATGTAGATATGTATCATTATAATAAGTAATAGGGCATGCTCGTATTCCGTTACAAGATCAATAATTTAAAGCGCTCTCAATCTCATCAATCCCCTCTCAGAAAATTTGGTAGATTTATTTTCGGAAATTTATCATTGGCTCAATTCAATCTCAATTAATCTATTTGGTAATTTATTAAACGTACTAATAATTTAAATATAATTTAAATATAATTAAATCACAGAGGATACATATGTTTTCTCTGTGAAATTTAATATTATCTAATTTAATATTAAATATTCTATCTAATTTAATATTAAATTAGATAAAACATTAAATTAGACTAATATATTTAAAAAACTTCAACACATGCTAAAAGGCAAAATAAAAATTATTACTGAACTTTTAATTAACACAAGTAAAATTATTATTAATTAATTATGCGATTATTATACGGAGAAAAATATTTGATTGAATTAACTGGAGTGGAACATAAACGATTCAGAATTCTGCTTAAATCTACTAGAATTCTAGTTGAGATAACTAACATTCAGAATTTCTTTGATGATTAAATCTACTAGAATTCTAGTAGGTATAACCAGAAGTGTAATACATTTAACTAGAATTCTGAATTCTTTATTTTCCACCAGAATTCCAGTTAATTCAACCAAATATTTTTCTCTGAATACACATAAAATTATATACACAGAGTGTTTGGAAAATAATGATAAATCTTTCGCATAGGGGCAGAATAGACTAAACTGAGAAGAAAAGTCCTCTACCAATTTACGATTTTAGCAATATTTAACAAGATATTAATTGCAAAAAATTGCCGAAAATTGGTCTTCAATAATTTTTTATTCAAATACTATCAACTTTACAGAAAAATTGCAAGAGACAAAAATCATTTATTTTCTTCTCATAAAGTTCTGAGAATTTTTTCAGAATTTCTTCAAAATTTTTTCATACCGTATTTTCTCATGTTGATAAAAACCTTGGATAAAATGAGAAAATGCAGTACTAAAAATTTGACAAAAAATTCTGAAAAAATTCTTAGATTTCTAAGAGAAGAAAATAAATGATTTTTGTCTTTTGCAGTTTTTTTTGTAAAGTTGATAGTATTTGAGTGAAAAATTATTTAAGACCAATATTTGGCAATTTTTAGTAATTAATATCTTGTTAACGAAAATTCCAAAATGGTAGAAGACTTTTCGATTCAGTTTAGTCCGCTCTATCTACACAAAAGCGGTTGGCCAAAACTTCTAGGACACCCTATATATATAAAAATAAATTATTATCTATAAACAAATATCGTTTGTGCAATCCGATGCTTATATGTATGCTTGAATATATAGAATTATTTTGATAGACGATGAAACAGTTGTATATGTCAAATTATTAACGAAACACATGTATGCATACATTAGACCGTATGTCGTATGTATTGTATATATACGAGGTGTATCACAACTACCGCATTTCCTATTAAGAACTTATTTTTGAAATAATTTTCAGACGAAAATCCTAATACGAAAATATCGTGGCTGTAAAAGTAATTAAAAAATAGTTTTTGAATTACACACTATCTTTAACTAATTATAAAATAAAAAATTATTGTAGCCTTAACATTTTCATGATATTGTTTCATGATGTTTTTTTGCTTCTATTTTTATCATTTGATTCTTCAAAATTCGATCAGTTCAACAAGATAACTATAATATAACATACTTATATTACAGTTATCTTGTTGAGCTGACATTGCATGTTACATTTACATTACATGTAACATTGTGTTTACTGGAATTGATTTGGAGCAATCCATTATTCACTTGTCTTAATTACATAATTTATGTAACTTTGTGACATAATTTTTTCTAATAAGGAAAAACATCGGGTGTGTGCGTGCGTGCGTGCGTGCGCGCGCGCGCGCGCGTGTGTGTGTGTGTGTGTGTATATATAAGAAAGTACATTACAATTATGGTAATCCAGTCAAATAATTATTACCTTACAGTAAAGTAAATTATACTGTATTCTCAAGATTATAAGTATGAATATTTCTCAAGACATAATTTATACATTTGTATTGTTTTTTTATTGTACAGTAAAATAAATTTTGACAATGCTAAGGTAAAAAAGACTTATCGATAAAGTAAATTCGGTTGAGATGTATGATAAATTTATAGTTTTACTTTTATGAAATATAAAAAGTACCTTATCTTAATATATGTAGATATACGATGATTACACATTTACCAGAAAAGTAAAGTAAATTTTACATAAGTAGGGGCTATCCTTATATGGAGTTCTGTCAATTTTATAAAATGTACTAGACATTTAGTGTATATATTACTTTACATTTTTCTCCGTCCGTATATATTCTTCAATTTCATAAAATTTATTAGAATTCTAATGTATATATTAGGTGTACAACTTTGCTTCCGCCGTTTTCCTATAGATGGCTTTAGCGATAAGTGGTGGTCGAAATAAATAGATCATAGACGTCATACAATAAACTTGGGCATCTATCAACATAACCCCATAGAAACATTAGTCGATTTGTGCATAACGTTATTCTCGATTGAAAATGTCAGTTTACAAGCCAAATTCTCCTTATTTGCGAGAGGTTTTAATTTTCTGCTTCAATATGAAGAAATCTGCGGCTGAGGCTCATCGAATGCTCTCAAATACTTATGGTGAGGCCGTTATTAGTGAAAGAACGTGTCGTGAGTGGTTTCAACGGTTCAAGAACGCTGATTTTGACGTCGAAGACCGGCATAGCGATGGAAGAGAGAAGGTTTTCGAAGATGCAGAATTGGAGGCATTACTTGATCAAGACTCGTGTCAAAATCAAGAAGAATTGGCACGATCATTGGGAGTGATTCAACAAGCCATTTCAAAACGCCTCAAAGTCATGGGAATGATTCAGAAGCAAGGAAATTGGTACCGTATGAGTTGAAGCCGAGAAATGTTGAACGGCGTTTGTGAACAGCTGCTTGAAAGGCAAAGAAGGGATTTCTGCATCGCATTATGACGAAAAATGGGTTCATTACGATAACCCCAAGCGCAGAAAATTATGGGGAGTTCCCGGCCATGCTTCCACGTCGACGGCCAAACCGAATATTCATGGCTCCAAGGTCATGCTCTGTATTTGGTGGGACCAGCTCGGCGTAGTGTATTATGAGCTGTTAAAACCGACTGAAATAATCACAGGCGATCAGTATCGAACGCAATTGATGCGTTTGAGCCGAGCATTGAAAGACAAACGGTTGCAATACAACGAGAGACACGATAAAGTGATTTTGCAGCATGACAATGCTCGACTCCATGTTGCGAAAGTGGTCAAGATATACTTGGAAACGTTGAAATGAGAAGTCCTACCCCACCCGCCGTATTCTCCAGACGTTGCTCCCTCTGACTATCACGTTTCGATCAATGGCACACGGTCTGGTTGACCAGTACTTCCGGTCTTATGAAGAAGTAAAAAATTAGATCGATTAGGATCGCCTTAAAAGATGATCAGTTTTTCGACGCGGGATTCGTACGCTGCCCGAAAGATGGGAGAAAGTAATGGCCAGCGATGGACAATACTTTGAATCATAAATGTATAACCAGTTTTTTATAATAAAACCTCGAATTTCGGAAAAAAACGGCGGAAGTAAAATTGTACACCTAATATAATATTATTTTACATTTTTTCTGTGTATACATTCTATCAAACTCATTTACCGTTTTTTGCTTATTATAATTTTTTACATAAGAAAATACTCATTTTTTGCTATATTATAGTACAACAATTATAAAATGTAATAGCATCGCAAAATTTCTGAAAATCTCTAAAAAGAAGAGGATAAACTTATACATAAAAGACATCACAAAGACGTTTGTATTTTGAATTTTTCTACATATAATAATAAAAAATTAATA
This sequence comes from Acromyrmex charruanus, assembly GCA_017607545.1. Taxonomy (NCBI): domain Eukaryota; kingdom Metazoa; phylum Arthropoda; class Insecta; order Hymenoptera; family Formicidae; genus Acromyrmex; species Acromyrmex charruanus. The sequence continues at coordinate 60,595 of JAANIC010001676.1, forward strand.
CACATTTTCTTCAATTCTGGCAGGTGTGAACATCATTTATTTCATATCAGTAGCTTGAGCTATTTCGAGTTTCACTAGAAAGTAGTTTTGATAATTCTTTCACCTCCGCACTTTTTTTCAATAATTCTGCATAGCGACAGCTATTATAAAAATACAGTTGGTCTAAATATATCGTATCGTTATGCAGTCTGGCGAGTTATCAACTTCTATGTCTACACTGTGCATTTGTTTTCTCGTTGATGATGCAATTTATGTCCACATATGTGTGCGCCGCTTTAAAAAAAGACTCTTAAATCTTTCCTTTCACTTTCTGAAGTTTGTCATGATGCAGAATTCATAAATAGATGTATGTATATTACAAATCGCTTTTTTATATATATGTATATTACAAATCGTTTTTTTTCTAATGTAAATCTATCAAAAACTTAAATTACTTTTTAATTATATATTTTTGGGCCTAGATTGGTCCTAATAAACGATAAGATGTGACTTAAATTAATAATGTAAACATTGCCTATCAATCTACTTACATTGTAATCTATATAAATATTGTAAATTCGACTATATCCAAAATCCGAATATATGTATATCTACATCTCGTAGCGAATGTGCCAAGCAACGAATATACACAAGACTGTTATCAGGTTCACACAATGTTTCGCAATGTTGAACCTTCTTGCGGATACGGATCAGCTAAAAAAATAGCGCAAGCGCATCGCAAGTCTTCACCAAATAACCGTGCATACAATTCGTTGTTATGTGTTGACCGTTGGACAGATTCGAATGCGGAAAGCTATCAATGATACGACAAATCGCTTCTTTAAAAATTGTTCTAATTGTCTTACTGAGTTAATTTAATATGTATATATATTCGTATTAATTATTAATTATTTAAAAAGATAAATCCGTACATGAAATATATGCAACAGATATCTTCAATTTTCTTTCTCTTTATTTTTATGCATTGTATATTAGAATATTTTTCTAATCATACGTGTTAAAAAGCGAGGTATCAATATAAATATATCAAATCTTGTTAAAGACCACAAATATTTGTTTGGCAAATACTTTACTTTCAATCTTATTCGCGCGTCTTAATTACACATTTTCAGTAAATTTGGAATATTACATTAACGTAATCTGAATAAGTATCGTACAAAGTCGTTTTTTTTTCATTTATGGTTCAGTAAATAATTGTCATTTAATTTGGTATAGCAAATAACTTATCGTATTGCACCATAGAATGCAAGATCGATTTACATAAGATCGCGCAATACATAGCTAATATCTGTATAGGTATCTGTAGAGATATTACCTAATTACGTCAAAATATCAGAAAACAAATATTTCACAAATATTTCACTTTCCTTAACAGAATTATTTCATACAATACATTCGATACTGACAATGAGAGTTCAATGCTCTAAGAAATTATCATTGCTTAGTTTTATTAGATGATATAATCACTTTCAATTTTTACAAGTGATTGATGTCTCTAATGCATCGTATTAATTATATATTATAATAGAACAAGGAAATTATTAAAGTTACGGATCATTGAGTAATCAAATTTTTTTTAGTGAATTGATGGGTGTTAGTAATTTCAAATGATCTATATAAATAGATTATTTTATTTACTTTTAGGATGGAGAAGAAAGGAGGTTATGATTGTTAACAATTCAAGTTAATTTTGTGTGGTTTATTTCAATCTTCAATTGGATTAGGATGCAGTTTGCTCAATATTACGAGGATTCATAATTTTAATTGTATGAAAGCTTAACTCAACACAATTATATATTGGATAATGAAGTATTCTTCGTATGTTGCAGAAAATGGTTGCGGAAAAGTATAACAAACTTGAACCCGAGCTGAAAGAAGAATTACGCACGATTGCCCAGCAGATCGTGACACCTGGTAGGGGTATCCTGGCTGCTGATGAGTCGACTACAACGATTGGCAAACGTCTTCAGGACATTAAAGTCGAAAATACTGAGGAAAATCGCAAGGCTTACAGACAACTACTTTTCACTACAGCGAAAGTATGTCTAGATAATGATTAATAAAAAACTTGCACAAATTCTTGTATAAACATTTAATTTATATAGTGTAAAATATTAATTATTTTTATATAAAGATTATGCGTTTTTCGTCCGTATCCAGATCCATTCTTGGAATGCCAACGTTTCGTGAATCTTGCAGTCTACTTCATCATGGGCGAGGAGCAGCTTGATACTGAGCTGTTCCTCCGGGTCGCTCCTTTTTTATATTAAGCTTGTTGGAGTGGGGGGAAGAAGAGAATTGTGAGTGGGGATGGGAGGAGAGGTGGGGGAAATTGGTCTTCAATAACCGGGAGAATGATTTTCCATATTTTATTTATGTTGTAGCCATTATTTATATTTATATTGTTAGGGTGTTTTTGTATCTCTATGGCTTCTCTATACTTTCTTGGAAAGTATGATGTAATGTTGAGTATTGTGGTCGTTTTATTCAAACAGTATTTGATGTCCCGTTTCGATGTTGTGTTCTGATAATGCTGATTACGTGACGTGTTTTAGCCTGACATCACGTTGGTGTTCTTCTATCCGTAGGTTGACCATTCTCCCGATTTCTCCAATGTATACTTGCCCATAGAAACAAGGTATTTTGTATACTCCTGCGGAGCTGAGTGGAGGTCTTTGACCTTTAGGATTTTCTTAAGATTTGTCCTATCTTTTTAGGTGGTTTAAAGATAGTTGGATATTGTATTTGTTTAATATCCTGCCAATCCGATCTGTTATTCCTTTGACATATAGGAGAATGGATAGGATCCTTTCATCTGATTGTGTATCAGAGACTGTTGTCTTGTTTGCATGTTTATTAATTGTTTTGATTATGTCTTTTTTGTCGTGTCCGTTTTTCTGTAAGAGGTCTAGTTTTAAGTGGTTGAGTTCTGTAGATGTTCTTTGTCAAAGATGGTGAAAGCTCTATGTACAAGTTGATTGCAGACTGTTTTTGTGCTGGATGGTGCGACTCGACATGTAGGTATCTATGTATGTGTAGATTTTCTGTACACTTGATGCCCTAAGGTACCGTTAGCTTTCTTAGAGACAAGAACATCTAGGAAGGGGAGTTTTCCGTTTTTCTCTATGTCTATAGTGAAGTGGATATTTGGATGTTGATTGTTGAGGAAAATAAGGAATTTATGGAGATTGGCTCGGCCGTGTCTCCATATCACGAATGTGTCGTCTACATAATGGAATCAAACTTCTGGTTTTTTGAGTGTTTTTCTGAGGGTCTCTTTCTCAAAATGCTCCGTGAAGATGTTGGCGATTATAAGAGAAATAGGAGGCCAAAGGCCCCAACTTCGCAGTGGCACCTAGAAAGATTCCAAAGGAAAAGTTTATCAGCCAAATAGAATCAATCATCTACTGACTCCCATCAAAACAAGATAATATCCGCAGACAGGTAATCAATATCCTTTCCAAAGCCAAACCTTTTCCACCAAACACTACTAGACAAGAGCGATCGGCCCTCCAAGACCTGAACAGAGACACAGACATCATGCTTTCAGTCGATAAAAGCAACACGACAATAGTCATGAACACATCAGACTATAAGAAAAAGATGAAGAACCTTCTCTTGGACAAAGCATACAAAAAGCTTGACAAAGATCCAATTAATATAATTGCACAGAATACCAAGATCCTGGTGGAAAAAAGCAATATTTGCAAACCAAATCAATATTAAAACCTACAAATCCTCTTCCACCAAGACTATACAGACTACCAAAAGTACACAAACCAAACATTCCCCTCAGACCGATTGTCAGCGCTATACACTCCCCGACATACAACTTATCCCGCTTCCTAGCACAAATACCTACAATCCCTCACTGGAAAATCTGAATCACACATAACTAACTCAACAGACTTCATACAAAAAATCCGAATACATCTAAAAAATCCGAGTACATCCCACAGACCTGCTTGTAAGTTTCGACGTAGAATCCCTTTTCACACAAGTCCCAATAAAAGACACATTAAACATAAAGGCCTCACATGAAATCCTCTCCAACCTCATCCCGCTAATAAAGCACTGCTTAATAACCACTTACTTCTCCTATAACAACCAATTTTTATGAACAAACTTTAGGAGCGGCAATGGGCTCTTCTGTAATCGCCAACATCTTCATGAAGCATTTTGAGAAAGAGGTCCTCCAGAAAAACACCCAAAAAATCAGAAGTTTGGTTTCGTTATGTATAGACGACACATTCGTGATGTGGAGCAGAGCTGAACTCCGTAAATTCCTTATTTTCCTCAACAATCAACATTCAAATATCCACTTCACTATAAACATAGAGAAAAACAGAAAATTCCCCTTCCTAGATGTTCTTGTCTCTAAGAAAGACTGACGGTACCTTAAGCCATCAAGTATACAAAAAATCAATACACACAGATAGATACCTACATGCAGAGTCGTATCACCACCTAACACAAAAGCAAACTGCAATCAACTCACTTGTACATAGAGCTTTTACCATCGCTGACAAAGAACATCTATAGACAAAATTCAATCATCTAAAACTTGCCTTACAGAAAAATGGACAAAAAAGACATAACTAAAATAATCAATAAACACGCAAATAAGACAACGGTTACCATCTCTGACATACAACCAGACGAAAGAATCCTATCCATTCTCTCATATATCAAAGGAATTACAAATCGGATTGACAGGATATTAAATAAATACAATATTCGAATTATCTTCAAACCACCCAAAAAATAGGATAAATCTCAAGAAATGCTAAAGATCAAAGACCTCCACTCAACTCCGCAGGAGTATACAAAATATCTCATGGGTAAGTATACATTGGAGAAATCGGGAGAATGGTCAACCTACGGATAGAAGAACACCAACGTGATGTCAGGCTAAAACACGTCACGTAATCAGCATTATCAGAACACAACATCGAAACGGGACATCAAATACTGTTTGAATAAAACGACCACAATACTCAACATTACATCATACTTTCCAAGAAAGTATAGAGAAGCCATAGAGATACAAAAACACCCTAACAATATAAATAGAAATAATGGCTACAACATAAATAAAATATGGAAAATCATTCTCCCGGTTATTGAAGACCAATTTCCACCTCTCCTCCCACCTCCACAATTCTCTTCTTCCTCTCACCACTCCAACAAGCATAATATAAAAAAGAAGCGATCCGGAGAAACAGCTCAGTATCAGCTACTCCTCGTCCATGATGAAATGGACTGCAAGGTTCACGAAACGTTGGCATTCCAAGAATGGATCTGGATACGGAGGAAACTCGCGAAACGTATAATCTTTATATAGAAAGCACCCGTGGAAGCCTCAAGAATATTATTATTTTTATTAAAACTTTAGTATTTGCAATATTTTTTTGTCATAATTTCGTTGCAGTATAGAAAATATATGCGTATAATATATTTGACATTGCTTCTTTTCAGGATGTTATCGGACAGCACATTTCTGGAGTGATCCTTTTTCACGAGACTCTCTATCAAAAGGCCGACGACGGTACGCCGTTCGTCGAGTTACTGAAGCAACGAAATATCATCCCCGGTATTAAAGTCGACACAGGTATTGTTCCGCTCTTTGGCACGAATGACGAATGCACGACCCAGGGTCTCGACGACCTCCAAGCGCGTTGTATCCAGTACAAAAAGGATGGATGTCACTTCGCTAAGTGGCGATGCGTGTTGAAGATCACGAAAGATACCCCGAGCAAACTCGCCATTATGGAGAATGCCAATGTGTTGGCCCGTTATGCTTCAATCTGTCAAAGTGCCAGGATCGTACCCATCGTAGAGCCTGAAATTCTTCCTGACGGTGATCATGATCTCGCCCGTTGTCAACAAGTCACAGAAGAAGTTCTTGCAGCCGTTTACAAGGTATCTTAAGCTTCCGTTAGAAAAAAAAAGATTGTGAATTTTGTCCGAATTTATTATTAGATAATTAATATACGCTCCAATATGCATTTATTGTTAGGCACTCTCAGATCACCATGTATACCTCGAAGGAACGCTGTTAAAGCCTAACATGGTGACACCAGGTCAAAGCTGTCCAACGAGAGCGACTCCTCAGGAAATCGGTGCTGCTACGGTGACAGCGCTGTTACGTACCGTACCACCAGCGGTACCTGGCGTCACTTTTCTCAGCGGTGGTCAATCTGAAGAGGAGGCATCAGTCAATCTTGATGCCATTAATAAATACCCGGCGAAGAAACCTTGGGCATTAACTTTCAGTTATGGACGTGCTCTCCAGGCTTCCGTACTTCGTGCTTGGCAAGGCAAGGTCGACAAGATCGCTGCCGGACAAGAGGAGTTGCTTAAGAGAGCTAAGGTAAGTGAAAATATACTACGAAATTAATAGATATTTAATTTATTCTTACTGCATGTGTAAACTTGAATTTGCTCCATCTCCATTCTTATTTTATTTGTTTTTTATTTACTTTTTGCATTTATACATAATCATTTACTAGTTGTCTGCCTTTGATCTCTGTTTTATTTTCCTAAGTGATGATTTGCTATTTTAACATTTGTGTTTAGAATTATTTTTACATTTTTATCTTATTTTTTATGTATACTCACTAGCTTTTCTTTTAGAAAAATAGTTTTCTAATTCTGTAGTTGTCATGTTAAATCGCACGGAGCACTCGGAGCTACGCAAAGTTGCATCATATTTACTTTTGCATGTCTATGTAATATGCGCTTGTTTAGGCAAACTCTGCAGCCAGTCAAGGCAAATACGTCGCTGGTAGCGTTTCTAGCAAAACCGCTGATGTCTCTCTCTACATCAAATCTCATGCCTACTAAAAAAAAAATTATATTTTCCGCACAGCCTGTTTCTTGTGGCAGTAAGTACATAGTAAATAATATGTACATACGTACGTACGTGTGCGTGTGCGTGCGTGCGCGCGCGCGCGCGCGTGTGTGTTGGTTTTTTCGTAAATCGATTCTTATCTTTAAGTAATCATCTTTTGTTTTCTTTATACAATACGAAAATCTACTTACTTCCAAAAAAAAACCGGTACATTAAAAATTGGGGAAAAATTTACCAAACTTTGAACGATTATAACTTACCAAAATAAAAATTGTTTAAAGATATGAAATGAAGTTTGAAGTATCCATTTAAGAATATTTGATAAGAATTATACTGGGCTATTATTTGTTCCATCTTTTGTTTGTGCGTACATATTTTTCTAAATTTAATTCTTTCTTATTCACTCTCTTTTATTATCCGACAAAATATGTATTAAAAGTACAACTTTAACAAAAGCTAATTTTATAAATTCACATAGAATGTATTTTATGTGTAAAGTTTTAAGAATTTTTTCTAGATATATCTACAGTCAGCAACTAAAAGGTGCACGTACGTTTTTTTAAATGGATGTCAGAATGCAACCGAGTGATTCTTAAGTTGGAAACACAATAGGCTATAGAAATAGGAAACAGAGAATAACGAACCATCCGAAAAATCGGAATTTTAGGATATAAGTTCGATATTATATCCCAAAGCTCTGATTGGATGACTCGTTATTCTCTGTTTCCTGTTCCTATTGCCTATTGTGTTTCCAGCTTCACTTATGAATCCATAAGTATCCAAATAGCCAAAGCAGGCGCTGCAAATTTATGCTACATATTTGGTATTTTCCAGCAAGCGACACCCGTATAAAAATATATTATTATTGTGTCACTAATGCAATAAGTAAATTCAACAAGTAGTGTTACTAGTAGTGTAATAGTGGTGGAGAAAATTTCATTAAAATTTCATCAAGCTGAAGTTTTAGTGTGAAAATAAGTATTACTAATTAACGTCATATTAGAGGATACATGACAAAAAAAAAGTTTCCCTTATTATGAATTCGAGAACTAATTGTATGATGCTCCTGTGGGGTCACCCATCTGAATCTGTACCTCCACTTAACATGCTTGACTTCTATAATCGTACGGAAACTGCTTCTTTGAAGAACCATGAACACCTATAATGCTAAGGGACGTAGTTGTAATATATCTGATCACAGATATTATGAAAGAAACGGAACACATATAGAAAAAATAATTAGTGTTAAGGCTCCTGACTAGTCGCGGCGACCATGTTGGAATCATGACATCAGAAGCGAAGAATGACACGTTAATTTATGTTGCATGCCATTTTTAAATAAAGACAATTTGGATGAAACAAAATGACGAGATCACTTTAAAACACTTGTAAAAATTGATAAAAACTGTTCTTTCCTCCCTTGACAGTTAGTAAACGCTCGTAAAAGGCCTATATGTAAAGTGAGCAGATTATTCGGGCAGAAACACACAGTCCGACAGTTGTTGAAACGAGTAAAATATTACTTTTACATATAAAATTCTAAGATAACTTTAGTTTCTGACTATTATGACTTTGATAAGTACGAGACACATTTTCAATTAAGAAAGTAATAACAAAATGTCACGCAACATAAATTTCGTCATCAAAACATCACTTTTCCACACCTATAAGTTAGGCTATTTGCGGCCATGATGCGGCGCTATAACACACAAACAAGCACGAGCCCATGTCCGTGTGAACGGAATTTGCGGCGCGCCGAGAGTGAACGAAACAGCGAGCTCCTTTTCACACTAATCACTTTCAAGCGATCGAAAATGCTTTCTCGGTAATCTTGGTATCAATAAAGGGCGGGGGGGCCCTAAATAACATATAAGACTTCCAAAGACTACGAGGATCCTCACGGTGCGTTCTTTCGAGTGATTTTTCCTCGCTGGCATATTGGAATCTTCGTTGGACTGTTCTAAAGTCGCATATTTTGCCACAACGTCATAAACAGTTGATCTCGGGTATCCAAAGAACCGAATTATTTCCGTTGCTGAGCATGAAGGCCCAGCAGCGAAGGCCTTCGATCATGGCTCTTCGATTATACTCCGCACTTGGTTCCAACATCGAGGCCATTTTGAAAATATGACTGTTTACTAGAAGTATCAGGCTTTCTCAGTCAACAACAACCTCTGGCGCAGGAAAATTTAAATTGAAATTTGTCCGGATTTTGATGACGCATCCTGTACTATTCTGGATTAAGGAGAGGAGTACACTATTACTACAATTTATTAAAACTTATGTTATTTAGAATGCCCCCTGCCCCTTATTGATACCTCGAGCGGCCGAGATTGTCGAGAAACCATTTTCAGTCTTGAAACAAGCGACTAGTGTGAGAAGGAGCTCGCTGTCTTGTTCACTCTCGGCGTGCCGAAGGCGAGCACACGGACATGGACTCATGCAAATATGTGGCTACCGTTTCGTTAGTCCACCGTCTGATTCTATGTGGCCACTGTCAACGCAGAGTTCTTAGCTGAGTATTCAGGAGCCTTAACTATTACCTTACAAGGATACAATTTGGTACTTCATCTATACAAACATTTGGGGCACTAGAATCTGTCCGTTTTTTTCACCTATTCAGAATGATTAAAAAAATGTCTAAAAATTCACAACATACTTTCAACTTTTTAGAATAAATATTGAAACTTCATTTTGGAAAATAATAAACTGTAGTATAATTTATAATTACCGAAAGACTCAAAGAAATTTGCACGAACAGGAATTGCTGGGATCACTAGTGACGCATCTTGTAGGATAAGGGTTAATAAAGAAGCAGCAGCTTGATATCTGCATGATCGTCATGATCAAGTTTGCTGGTGTACTGCTGGCGTATTACTACAATTTTGCTATGTAGGTAATAAAACCTATCGCTCGGTTAGCAGGTTGCATTCTGAAACTTATTGGAAAAAAGTGCGATCTTTGCGGCCATGATCTTTTAGTTGCTGATTATACATAAACTACAGACATAATATAACTAGATTGAACAGTCTCCGAAATTCGAGGAGTGGAGAGAAAAAGGAAAACTCAGGGAGAAAAGGACGCATTGTGGACCAGGTGCATTCTCTCTCGTGCATGCGCAAAATGAGAGAGGACGCTCTTGGATCCATAATACGCTCCATAATAGAGTCCCTATATCTGAGTCTGGTCACTCAGGCTAGTTAAAAATAAAATGATGTCTATCACGTGACTCATGTCACGTCATAGGATGCATTCCAAATTATCCATGAGTTATCGTTTTATTCTTCTTTGGTGAACAAGGACAAATGATGCATGAATTTTGTGCGTAATTCGGAAAGTATCCATAGATGTATGGTTGCATCGAAATATTACGGTTGGTACTCTATGACACTTTTATTTTATTAATTACAAGATACATTCTAGTATAAGTGCAACTATTATATCGAGTTTTGTTTTAATTGACAATATATAACTGTAAGAATAATCTCACCGAACTCTCATTAGACTTTCATCTTTAATTATTCATTTCGAAAGTCAGTTAGAAAGTAAGAATGCTTCCCTTTATATTAATAATTATAAGATTATAAATAATTAAAATAATGACAGGTGAACAATACATAAAAATTAAAACGCCAAGTTGCAGTGTTTTTGGGATGTATAAATAATGATTGAAAGAGATTTTCAATGCGACCACTTTCAACTGATGATACAAGAAAATTATTATGGATTGAAAAAATTAATAGAATAGATTGAAATCTCTAAAAAAATGGTTTATATGTGTAAGATATATACACGATATTAAATAATTATTCTTAATGACT